>CM077098.1:103085076-103282576 GCA_039513925.1 Platanthera zijinensis | reverse complement strand
ACTTCGATGTGAACGGTCAAGTAAGAACTCAAATCACTCTTTATTGAACATATCAAATAGCAATGTTAAAAACTTGATCGAATCTGGAAAATCTGTTTGGTCGGGTATTTTAGTATTTTTCATCCAACATATATTATTATATTTTTTTTCTTGGAGTCCTAATTCAGTAGAATAGAAAGGTGAACTTGACAGACAACAGCATGAAAGGAAAACGTATATAAGGTATTCCTTATTTTCACATTGTATCAAAACAATGATTCACCGATTTGATAGACTGTTTTCCTTCGTTTTCACATGGTATTCTTTGTTTTCCTCTTTGGCATCTGCATGCTTCTACGATAGACTCTTTTCTTCTCTTTGATGTCATCTTCGATGCTTCGTCATCGGAATCGTTATAACGATGACCAACTGAAATTGAAGATGCTCTAATTGGTGCCAACAGTCCTCAGCTCCAGGTGATGACCATCCATCATTAGAGTATCATCGGGGTCATTATTACGGACCCGCATGCTACGGACCCACATTGGAGCGTCACCTACCATCGTCGTCGCAGGATGACAAACGCGGACTAGGGCGTCATCGCATTACCGACACATTTTTATTCCAAAGTCAACTTATTTTTGTATGTCACATTTTAATTTCTATGCCACAATTGTATTTGGTCCTTCCTACTTAGGAAGGGAGGGTGGGGAAATGAAAGTAAGCAATTAAAATCCAATTCCTTTTCTCTCTCTACTTTCTCCTCCCCATCCCTCTCTCCCACTCCTAAAATTTTCGCAAACTAACCAAGCGCCTGTTACCCATCACATGTCGCCTACCTTCGACCACGTAACTCCACCTCCTCGCTGATCTCTCCTCCTCCGAGCTTCTACCATAAATTCTCGCGGATCTAAGAAGGGAAAATCCAATCTCCTCCATGACTTCCCCTCTCACGGCCACGAACGAGGTCTCAATCTGAGGCTTCTATCTTCTTGGTTCCAGAGCCACGTGCCACCATAGCGGCTTCTTCCTCCATTCCGTCAACCTATGCGTCTTTTGTCGCGTTGTCAGCCAACCCAGCACGCTAGATCGACGTACTGTGAGCCGATTGGGCCGAACAGCTGGACGCGATCCACAACACAATTCTGTCCCTGTCTACTGTGTCACCCGGCATTCTGCTGGGGACTTTTTCCAGAGATTCTCCTCTCTTTCGGGTAGCACCAGCCTCCTCCCTACGCCACTCATCGCACTCCAGCCCCCTCAACATCTCTCATGGACGATCACCACGTCTCCGCCGTCCAAACGATGCAGATGTTCGACAAATTGATGACAAAACATTCTAATGCCCTTGAGGCCCTCACAGCCCGCATCAACTGTGATCGCTCCTCACCTCAACAGCCACGGGCACCCTCCAACTTTTCTCATACTGAGGCATCTGACAACCATCAACCGACCTACCCTCCACATCGCCAGGACGGTAGCGGTGTTCCCCGCTATGTCAAGATAGTCTTTTTGGTTTTCGATGACCACAAGAAACCCTTGACTTGGCTTACCCATTGTGCGCAGTTCTATGCACTATGTGGGACGACTGGCTCAATGTAGCCTCCTGCCATTTAATGGGCTCAGCTCAACTCTGGTATTCGCAGTTGCAAACAGAAAAATCCCTTCTGACATGGGAAGAGTTCATGGTTAGTTGCAACCTTCGCTTCTGCCCGTTGATGTGTGGCAACCTCAATGGCGACTTGGTCTCCCTCAAACAGACCGGCCTTCTTGATGATTACTTGGAGCGGTTTCATGTTCTCCTTACCTTTGCTCCTTTCGTGCTCTCAGTCCATCAGGTGCCCATCTTTATAGTAAATCTTCCCACGCACTTGCGCCTTGACGTGGAGTTTCGGTCACCTATCAAACTCACCGTCGTTATGAGTATTGCTCGACTTTGCGAGAAACTTTTGTTGATGGATTGGTCTCACAGTGGGCAATGGGGTGGGGAGGGCCCTTCCCGTGGATTTGGGCTGCTAGTGTTGCCTCTGTTATTCCACCGCCTAAGGGAAGGAGAGTGCCCCCACCCTACCATTCATCGTCTCTCCTCCCATGAGATGGTCGGCCGTCGCGTCAAGGGACTGTGTTTCAACTGCGATGAGACCTTCACGTGGGGACACATGTGCAAGCGTTTGTTCTTCTTAGAGGTAGACAGCCCATCCGAGGACGAGGACGAGGAAGATGTTCGCACTACAGAGATTTCCATCCACGCCATTGATGGACCACATTCAAGAGAGACTCTTCAGCTTCTGGTTCCCATTTTTGATCACCTCTTGGTCGCATTGCTGGACACCGGAAACATGCACAACTTCATTATTGCGAAGACCGCCAACCGACTTCGCTTGACCGCGACCAGCCGTCCCCGTTTGAGTGCGACAGTGGACAATGAGAGCCCTATGGAGTGCCCTGGTATCTGCCCGGTGGTGCCACTTGTGGTGGAAGGGTACCGCTCCATGGTGGACCTCTTGGTGATTGATCTTCAGGATTTTGAAGTCGTCATAGGCGTTCATTGGCTATGCACACTTGCCCCCCTGACGTGGGATTTCGATCGCCTCACAATGGCTTGGCAGCAGGGAGGCAAGCGGGAAGTGTGGCAAGGGTGCTTGACAGGGAAATCTCATCAGACATTTTGACTCTCTCCCCGTTGAGATACCACACGACAACCTAGAGCATCTGATATGGGAGTTTGGGGACATCTGCCACCACGTCATCATGATCAATGCATCTGCCTCCTTCTAAATAACACTCCCATCATTGTGTGGCCCGATCGTTACCCCTTCCGACAGAAGGACAAGATCGAAAGCCAGTGCAGTGCGATGTTGCAGCAAGGCATTATTCGCCACATCATCTTCCTATTTTCCAACATTGCCATTTTGGTTCATAAGGATGCCACTTGGCGATTTTGTGTGGATTATCGACGTTAAACACCAAAACCGTGAAGGACAAGTTCCTGACCCCTGTTACGGAGGAATTGTTAGACGAGCTACATGGCGCACGGTTCTTCTCCAAGCTCGACCTCTTTTCGGGTTACCATCAAGTGCACATGGCTCCCGAGGACATGGAGAAGATGACTTTTCGCACCCACCACGGGCACTTTGTGTTTTTGTCCATGCCCTTTGGGCTTACCAATGCCTCATCGACCTTCAAGGCCATGATGAAAAAGGTATTTCATAAGCTGCTTCGTCGTTAAGTTCTTGTTTTTTGATGATATTTTGGTGTATGACGAGACCTGGGAGGGCCACCTGTGGAACTTGCATGCCATTTTTGATCTCCTCCGCCGACATCAACTCTTCTTGAAGTGAATCATGTGCTCCTTCGGGATAGACCAAGTGTCTTACTTGGGCCATGTGATCCACAGTCCACTGCACAAGTGTTTCAGCGGACCCCGAGAAGATTTGTGGGGTGACAACCTGGAAGGTACCCCAATCCCTACGGTAGTTGCGGGGTTTCATAGGTATGAAAGGCTACTACCGCCGTTTCATTCAAGCCTACAACACAATTGCGGCCCCCTGGCGGCGCATCTGAAGAAGCACGATTTCCTCTAGAACAATCTTGCTGCCCAAGCCTTCCACGCCCTCTAGCATGCCTTGGTCGTCTCCCCAGTCCTCCACCTTCCCAACTTCTCCTAGGAGTTCCTTATTGAGCGCGACGCATCGGGACAAGGCTGTGGCGCGGTATTACAGTAGGCGGGCCACCGACTGCCATCTTAAGATGCAAGACAACGGCTCACCATCAGCGACTACCGGCCTATAAGCTCAAGTTGATTATCCTCGACAAGGCGGTGTAGCACTAGCGGCCGTACTTATGCGATGGATCTTTTCTGATCAGCATGAATCATTTCAGTCCCAAATACTTACTCGAGCAACGCATCACCACCGCTCCCCAAATGCGCAGGGTGAGCAAAGCGCAGGGTGAGTAAACTCTTGGGCTTCGACTTCCATGTGGAATACAAGGTGGGCACCTTGAACCGTGCAGTCGACGCTCTTTCTTGTCGAGACCTGGTGGACAGTCTATTGTGTGTCATCTCCCTGCCCACCCCATCGATCCTCATTCAGCTTTCAGAAGTCCCAAGACTCCCTGATTCTCACAGAACTCAATTGGTGGATTTCCAGGGCATCTTCCTCTTCACTGGAAAATGCACGAGGACCTGGTGCGTCACAAGAGACGAATTTACTTGCTCCCTTCCCCCCCCCCCCCCACCCCTCTCATTGATGGCATAATGGAGACAACCTACACCTTGGGTCACGAAGGTGTTTGCAAAACCCTTTAGAAGATCCGCATTGATTTCTTTGGAAGGCACTACGACGCAGTGCACAGAAGTTTGTTGTCGCGTGCACTATTTGTCAGTGCCACAAGGCGGGGCATCTCCTTCCGTCTGGCCTTCTTCATCCCTTGCCGATTTCCACCCAGATTTGGGTCGACATCTCAATAGACTTCGTCGAGGAAAACACTCATCACGCGGGAAGTCTATACTCATGGTCGTGGTCGGCAGTTTCTCGAAGGGAGCCCACTTCATTGCTATGCGCAGACCACTAACAGCGAAGGGCATTTCCCATGACTTCTTCACAGAGATTTTCCATCTTCACGGCCTCCCTAAAAGCATTGTCTCGAATCGGGACAAAGTGTTCACGAGAAAATTTTGGAAAGAGTTGTTCACTTTATGCAGTACCAAGCTTTCTTAGGTCGTCAATTGCACGGTGGAGACGTACTTGCGTTGCATCACCGGTGATCGCCCCAAGGATTGGTCCTGTTGTCTTCCGTGGGTGGAGTATAGTTACAACACCTACCACACCTCGCTGCAGACGATGCCCTTCCGATTAATTTATGGGCGGGATCCCCTGCACCTATTTTCTTACAAGAGTAGCACAGCCCGCCTGGACACAGTCAACCGCGAGTTTTATGGAAACTGCTTGCAATTGGGGTCATTGTGAGCTACCTTTTACTCCGGGAGAGTGGTTATGGCTCAGGCATACCCATTCTAAAAATTAAAGTTGCAAGTGGAGCTCCTATCGGTCATCTACTGGGCTATATCTCCCAACATGATTTGGCTACCAGGGCATCATCAATATCCTTTTCCCACTTGCAAATCTCATTTTGAGAGTTGTTCAACCTTGTTCAACATTATGGGAGAATCCATATCATCCTCCATATCCCACACTGAAAACCAAATCCTCCATGCCTCTAACAAATTTTGCCATATTCAAATCATTGCAATTCGTCTCCATGAGGATAATTTTCCATGATGGCCGCAGCCTATTCATATATACATTATAGGGCGTGGAAACATTATGTATATCACAAGAGATACAAGGAAGCACGATGAGGAGGAATCTATGTTCTCCAATTGGAATGCTAAGAACTCGATAGTCATGGACTAACTGGTAAATACTATGGTTGAAGACATCAGTTCCGAATACATATATTATTCAATTTCATAGGACCTCCTCGACAATGTTCTACTAATGTACTCAGACCTTGGAAATCAATCTCAGTCTAATCAATTGACGTTGAAGCATGCAAAAATTAGCTAAGAAGACAATAATGTTACAAAATACTTTAATTTTCTTATAAGTAATTGGAAAGATCTTGATCTGTTTGACGTTGATGAGTGGAAATTTGCAGATGATTAACATTAATCATTCATTCAAATTTCTTGTCGACATTAAGATTGAATCTGATGTGTGTGGGCATATCATTGATATAAATATATTTCTATAATTGGTGAAGTGTTTACAAAATTTTGTGCGAGGGGAGTTGTAGACAAGTGATATTGGAGAAGAAGATATGTTACCAATTGTAGAAAAAAGAGCAATGAAACCTGTGGGCAGTATTTCTTCTATTAACCTTCAAGTATGAGTATATATATATAGGAAGAGAGAAAGAGAGAAGTCTCAAAGAATACAATGTGGGACAAAACAAAAAAAAAGGCACATATGGGCTTATAAATGAGCCACAATTACAATGGGTTTTTACACATGATTTTACTATCTTCTAACACTCTCCAGCAAGTTGGAGCATATAAATCGTAGGCACCAAACTTGGATAGGAACTGCTGATACAATGGCCGAGGTAGAGCCTTAGTAAAAATATCGGCCACTTGCTCAGAGACTAGAACATGTTCCAATTCAAGTTTCTTCAGTTGGGCCTTCTCCCGGACAAAGTAACAATCAACCTCAATGTGTTTTGTTCGCTCATGAAATACAGTGTTCTTTGCAATATGTATAGCAGCCTGACTATGACAGAACAGAGTTACTGGTGAGAAGAGTTTGACACCCAAATCACAAAGAAAGCTCTCCAACCAGGTAAGTTCAGAAATGACAGCAGCCATTGCACGATACTCGGCTTCAGCAGAAGAAAAACAACCAATTGCTTCTTGCTACGCCATGTGATGAGATTTCCTCCAAAGTAGGTACAGAAACCAGTGGTGGATCGTCGATCATCAAGCGAGCTCGCATAATTAGCAACAGTGTATGCGAAGAGAGATAAAGAGGAGGATGGCTTGTATACCAACCCTCGTCCCGGGGCAACTTTCAAGTACCTGAGGATGCGTTCGACAGCCTGTAGATGAGAGCTTCTTGGTAAATGCATAAAGCGACTAACCACTCCAACAGCAAAAGAGATATCAGGTTTTGTAACTGTTAGGTATATCAATTTTCCTACAAGGCGCCGATAGTATTCAGGATTTGTAAGCAGAGAATTTGATTCTGTTCCATGGGCACTTAGCTTGTGGTTAACATCCATAGGTGTTTTCATGGGTTTACATCTGGAATAACCAGCATCCTGAAGAAGGTCAAGACAATATTTTCGTTGAGATAGGACCAAGCCATCAAGTCGACGAGCAACCTCAAGTCCAAGGAAGTATTGAAGGTTTCCACGATCTTTTGTTTGGAAGACAGAGTTTAAGTGTTGTTTGATCTATTGTATCCCGGTGGAGTCATCGCCTGTTATCAAAATATCATTCACATAGACTAAGAGAATAACAGTCCTTGTTGATTGATGACGAGTAAAAAGTAAGAAGTCAGTCGAGCTCCGCTGAAAGCCAATATCACGAACAGCCTTGCTAAATTTTTCAAACCAAGCTCGAGGGGACTGTTTGAGACCATAGATAGCTTTATGCAGACGGCACACCCGAGACTCCCCCGTGGTCTCAAACCCGAGAGGTTGGTGCATGAAAACCATCTCATGAAGATCACCATTAAGAAAGACATTTTTAATGTCCAGCTGATGTAGGGGCTAGTTGCGGTGAACAACAAGAGAAATAAGGACCCGAACAGAGTTTAGTTTGGCAACAGGGGAGAAAGTCTCCTCGTAGTCCAAGCCCTGTTGCTGAGTGAACCAATGAGCCACAAGACGGGCTTTGAGGCGGTCGATTGTCCCTTCTGGAGCATGTTTAATGGCAAAGATTCATTTACAGCTAACACAGGACTGAGCGGAAGGAAGAGGTACCAAATCCCAAGTGTTATTAGCCCAAATGGGAGACATCTCAGCCTCCATTGTCGCACGCCACCCAGGGTGTTGAAGAGTCTCATGCACAGTGTTAGGAAGAGAAATAGAGGAAATAGCAAGATCAAATTTGAGCAGAGGAGGAGAGAGCCAATGTAACAAAATGTAGTTTGCGAGTGGATGAGCCGTAGAAGCGAAGGCGGGAACAGCTGGCCGCGAGATAGTACTGGTAGACGGTAGCAGTGGTTTGGCTCCGGAGTTCGGACTACGACGAGTGTAGACACAGATGAGAGGTGGTTTGGGTGGTGGTGGTGCCGCATGGGGTGTTGGAAGAAGAGGAGGTAGAGAAGTCGTGACTGGGATTGTAGGACGAGGCACGGGTTGCACTCGTGGAGGTACTGAAGTGGATGAGTGAAAGGGTTGGTCTTCCAGGAAGTAACATCAGCTGAAACAACCACTTTCCGGTGACTGGAGAGTAACATACATACCCTTTTTGAGTGCGAGAGTACCCCACGAACATACATTTGGTTGCATGAGGTGCAAATTTATCCGTAGGTGGACCAAGATTATGGATATAGCAGGCACACTCAAACACCCGAGGTGCGAGATGCGAGAGGAAACAGATATTGAGAAGGAAAGAGGAGGCTAAATGGAGTGGTGAAGTGGAGAACGGAGGAAGTCAAGCGGTTGATGAGATGACATGCAGCCAACACTGCAAAGTTCAAGTATTCAATGGGTACCTGCATTTGAAGCATTAAGGATCGAGCAATATCTAGAAGATGGCGATTTTTGCATTCAACCACACCATTTTGCTGAGTGTAAACACAAGATGTTTGATGTATAATTCCAAACTCAGCACAAATTGTAGCGAATGTTCGGCTTATATATTCCCGCGCATTATCAGTTCGAATGATTTTAAGCGGAGAAGAGAATTGAGTACGAAGTTCAGTAACGAACGTACGAAATATAGAAGTGAGTTCGGTACGATCCCGCATTAAATATAACCATGCGACACGAGAGTAATCATCAATAAATGTTACAAAGTAGCGGTACCCAAATACACTAGGGACTTTATAAGAGCCCCAAATATCAGAATGGACAATAGATAAAGGAGTAGTACTCCGATGACAAACAGGACTAAAGGAAACTCAATGTTATTTACCAAAGATACAAGATTTACAAGTAAACTCATTCAAGGAGACATCCGGAAGAGCTTGCTTGAGAATCTGGAGGGGAGCATTCCCAAGACGACGATGCCACTCAACCGGGGAGACGATAGAAAGAGCAGATGGAAGAACATCAAGAAGATAAAGCCCATGCGACAGCCACCCGCTACCAATAATATTCCGTGTTTGCCGATCCTGCACAACAAAGGACAATGGTGAGAATGTAACATGGCAATCAAGATCCTGCATAAGTCAGCTAACAGAAATTAAGTTAAACGGGGAGTCTGGAACATGCAGAAACGAGGTTAAGGAGAGGTTGGGTGTGAGATGGATATCGACAGCTCCTGAGACAGGGATGGATTCACCATTGGCCACAGTGATGAACTTGGGATGAGGAGATGCCAAGTATTGCAGGGGCTTTTGGAAAGTAATGTGGTGGGTGGCACCAAAGTCCACGATCCAGTGGGAACTCCGAGATAGACAGGATATACCTTCATTGGCAATGGAAGCCACGGAGCCCGAGGAGCGAGCAATCACCCCTTGGAGGTGCTGAAGCTGGGTGCGGAGAGCATCAATGTCAGTCTAAGCGGTTGAAGAATCTGAAGTAGAAGCAGAGTGCGGAGACTCGACCTTAGTAGAGGCAGTAAGGTGGGGCGACAAACCATGCTTACGATAACAGGTGGCCTCCAGATGATTATCCCGACCGCAGAAAGTGCATTTAAGGGAGGATTTTCTAGCACGTCCTCATCCTCGAGACGGATGGTGACCCCCACGGGCTGAAGGACCACGATTGGAGTGATGTGGTGAAGGTAGCTGTAGAAGAGCTGGAGAGGGAGGCATAGGAGCCTCGGGCGGCGGGGTGACCTTCAAAAGCATTGAGTAGACATCTGAGAGAGAGGGAGTAGTGGCGGAGGAGAGGATGTGAGCTCGAACACTATGCAGATGAGAAGGGACCCTTTCCATCATCATGGCAATCCAGACAGCCTTTTTTGTGCATGTTGGGCAACCAGATCTGTAGTAGAAGGCTGGTGTTGTATCCAAGCCTCAACAAGGGTCTTGGCCTTGGCAACGAAGGAAGTCATATTGCCTGGCATCCCGGGATCAAGGAATTGAAGATCAGTGATGATATTAAACAAATGTTGGAGGCTGTTTTGGCCAGAATAAAAGGAATGGAGTTCCTCCCACATGGACTTAGCCGTGTCATGATACATGACCATCCTGTAAGGCTCGGTATCCATAGATTTGAGAAGCCGAGATTGCACACGGCCGTCATCACGAAGCCACTCATTGGTGGGAAGGGCAGGAGTAGCCCGGGTCAAGTGATGAAGAAGTAATTTTGTCTGGAGCACCCGAAGTACTGAATGTACCCATTCCACAAAGCTTTGTTTGTCATTAAGAGATATGGTGGTAATCCGTAGTTCATCCCAAAGATCAGTAGCAGAAGTAGCAGCCCGAGGTGGTAGAGACGAAGCCGCAACGGACTCGCCAGAGGCAGAAGTGGAACCAATGAAACCGCAGCAAGGAGATCAACAAGGTCTAGCCGCCGGAAGAAGTCTAGCCTCCGGAAGAAGTCTAGACACAACGGGAAGACAGAAGCCGCAGCGGGAAGACAGAAGCTGCAGCAAGGAGTAGCCGGAAGGAGAGAAGTCCTAGCCGCAACGGTCTGATAACAGCAGAGGCCGGAAGAAACAGAAGGCCGGCGAACAGGCACTTGACCGGACGGTTAGAGGCAGATCGCAACCCAAAAAAAACCCTGGAACAGTTAGAGAAGAGAAGCCCGTGGACTAGAGAACAGGAGAAGCCGCACGATCTCGGTGTCAAAACACCAGCGACAAGAAGCCGCGACCTAGATGCGTAGCCAGCGGCGGGTAGAGAAGCCGCAACAAACAAGCAAAAAAGAACCCGCGTGAGAAGACGCAGCGGCAGGGGAAACCGCAACGGGTAGGGAAGTCGTAGCAAACAATAGAAGTCGCAACGACTAAGAGAAGAAGTCGCGCGAGAAGAGAGAAGAGATGCGAGAAGGCGGGTAGACAGAGAGACCGCGGCGGATAGACAAGAAGCGGGAAGCGGGAAGAAACCGCACGGTTACAGGAAGAGGGCCCCACCTGACCGAGAAAATTATAAAAGAGAGGGGGGCAAGAGGAGAAGAAGAAGTGGAATCCATGAGAGAGAAGAAGAGAGTGAGAGGATCGGCTAGAAAACTTAACCGTGTGGGAAACCGCGGTTAGAAAGGGAGGAGGCCGCAAGACACTGCGGTTAAGCAGGAGAACAAGCCGCCCGGTAATCAGGAGGAGCGGGCGGTTAGAAAAGAACAGGTCGGACCGTATCCCTCTGATACCATGTATAAAAAAGAGCAATGAAACCTGTGGGATGTATTTCTTATATTAACCTTCAAGTATGAGTACACATATATAGGAAGAGAGAAAGAGAGAAGTCACAAAAATACAATGTGGGACAAAACAAAAAAAGTCACATATGGGCTTATAAATGGGCCACAATTACAATGGCCTTTTACACATGGTTTTACTATCTCCTAACACTAATGAATATGTGGAGAACTGATGAGAATTAGTCAGTTCGAGTAGAGTACAACATTAGAATAATCATTTAGATGATTGGAGCATGTCATATTTTCATATATGTTTATAATTTTTAAGAGTTGTGGTTTGGGAGTTAGGCGAAATTGCTTGGTCAGACGACTTGAGCCGTCGGGTGATTTAACCTAAATCCGCCTCCCTCCCCATTATTTATATCCCGAGTATTGGATTAGAGGGCACATGAAATTTTTGGTTTCCTACACGAAATCGCCGGTCGTTAGTGTGGGTACCGAGCCCACACCTGAGCGCAAAGCCCGTCTGCGTCTGTAGCCAGTCATAACCATCTCCAATCTGCTACCTCTGTTTCCTTCCAACTAACTCCAACTTTCTGTTCTGCCACACCCCCAACCAACTTACTCCACCCACTTGTGCCCATGCCCAAATTTGTCGGAGAGTGTCAGTGTCGGAGAGTCCGACACTCGTCCGACTCTCCGACACTCTCCGACACTCGAGTCAGAAATCCGACACTCGAGTCGGAAATCCGACACGCTGGCTGACGCGGGACTCGCGTGTCCCGCTCAATCGGACACGCGTGTCCCATTCAATCAGACGCGCGTGTCCCTAAGTTAGATACTCATGGTGAGGCGGGTGGCAATTTGTCTTGGAAGTGCATTTACCCCTTTCTAGCATTTCAATTAGTGAAAGTGGATCTACTAGTGACGTAGATATTTTCTCTAGAAAAAGGAAGATTGAAAGTGGGGAAAAAGATTGCATGTGAATCCATTATTTTTATTGATGATATATAATAATAATGGTCAATGTTCTATCATTTTTTTGATAATTTGTTAAGTTTTGCATTTGAATATTTGATGAGAAATATTTAAACATGACTTAATTTATTTAAATATTTGTTCATTGTTAATTTCTTATTTTTCATAATTATAAAAAATGAATTTTTAATATACGTGTCCCAGCGTGTCGGAATATGGTATTTTTTGAGAATTGACGAGTCGCGTGTCGTGTCGTGTCATATCGCGTGTCCCGTGTCGGTGTCGGTGCAACATAGGGGACCGCAATTCGAGTATGGGTCATCGCACACTGGGTCTGCACGAGTTTACTCTAGCATGAGACATTGATCAGACGATTTGAGCCCGTGGTCATGTTCCTCAAGTATGAGCAGTATATGTATTCCTCATGTTCGAATCAGGTCACCTCACGACCTGATAGCTTGAACTTTAGGCGGCCTACCCAGACCACATCTAGTATGCTCATTTGTGCCCATGTGGACATGAAGGTCAGAGCAGTCATTCTTAGAGCCCACAAGCCCAGAGGAATCTAGTGTTATAGATGTTCTAGTAGAGGCGACACAATGCCCCACGAGGAATTTGCTTTTAGAGGAGGAGGCCGAGCCTGGCACTAAGGAAGGGGGCACCTGAGGAGGACGTTATAGCCGCCTTTGAGGACAATTGGGAAAGCGATGTTGAGAGATAATTAGAGATGAGAGTTACTATATGCCTTTTGTATACTCGTGTGCAGATGAGGATTGACGACGTATCGATATCTTCTATACATAATTTCCTAGTGTCGACAACCTCTGAAAGCTAGTAATAAATAGCGGGAGTTACGTGAATAGTGTTGCCTGAACGGTCATTAAGAGGATGAAAGTGAAAGTGAAGTTGCACCTGTCTTTAACGAGTCATCTAGGTCAGTAGACTGTGATTCAAGTCATCCAGCAGTGTCTTGTGCCAATCTGTTTTGCATATTTCGAGGATTGTGTGTGGTGCAATGACATTTCAATGAATGCAGCTCACATGTTATTAGTTACGGAGACATTGGCTCTATGACTGTGATGTCAAGTTTTTTGGTCGGTGGTACACACATGTATTCTATGACAAAGGTCGTAAGATCATCATCTAGCCACCAAAGGATCAGTCCAAGAGTAGGGTTGAACCTTCTGTTAGTACGAGCTCCTCAAGATCCTTGCATATCTTGAGAAGGAGCGAGTTTCTGAGAGAGAGCATCAATTCTGGCAATGTCTTTGTAAGGGACGCCACCCAGGCATTTGAGGGCCCTACGGCCGGATGTTCAACGCGTTTTCGGTTGATTATTCTAATATTATGTCTAATAAGCTCCCGAACAAATTATCGCTCATGAGAGATATTCAGTATGCAATGATCTCATACCGAGACATCTTTACCCAACCTCCCCAACTATCATATACACTCGATAAAGTATGTCGAGCTGAAGCGATAAGTGGATGATCTTCTTAGGAAGAATTAAATTTGGGAGTCTTGAGTCCATGCACCGTCCCGATCCTTCTTACCCCAAAGAAAGATGGAAGATGACGTATGAGTTGAGAAGAGAAAATAATGTTGCTTGAATTATCATAAGGAGGCTCCTCATACTTATATAAGTAGGGAAGTAAGGTACAAGACAATAATGACAATAATACCCTTATGGGTAAAATACAATAGGAATGAAGTAAAAAACGACTTGATTTCAACTCTCCCCCTCAAGTCGAACGGTAGATATCCGTCATTCTGAGCTTATGAGTATCATCGGTGAAGGCATCAGAACCTAGACTCTTGGTGAAGATGTCGGCTAGCTGGTCTCTGGAGTGAACGAAGGGTGTGACTAAGCTTCCATTTTCAAGATGATCTTTGATGAAATGTCGATCTACCTCAACATGCTTAGTCCTGTCATGCTGAACCGGATTGTGTGCTATGTTGATGGCAGCTTTGTTGTCACAGTACAGGGATATGGGTGCTTCCTCTTGAAGCCCCAAGTCTTACAAAAGAGTACGTAACCACAGGCCTTCACAGAGGCCTTGAGACATTGCCCTGTACTCAGCCTCGACACTAGATCTTGCCACCACATTCTGTTTCTTACTACGACATGTGACCAGATTTTCACCAATGAAAGTGCAATAACCCGTTGTAGATTTTCGGTCATCGTGACATCCCGCCCAGTCAGCGTCAGTAAAAACATCAATCCGCAAATGATTGTTCTTAGAGAACATTAGCCCCCGTCCTGGGGACTTCTTTAAATACCGGAGGACACGATAAGCTGCCTCCTGGTGTCTGACCCTTGGGGCATACATGCACCTACTCAGGATCCCAACAGCATATGTAATGTCGGGGCAAGTATGTGAGAGATATAAGAGCTTTCCCACCAATCTTTGATAACTGGAGGCATCAGTACGGTCACAATTGCTATCCTCATCGATCTTATGGTTCTCCTCCATAGGAGTGTTTGCAGGAGCACAACCGAGCAAACCGGTCTCTGTTAGCAGGTCCAACACATACTTGCGTTGAGAGATAAAGATACCTTTGTTAGAACGGGTCACTTCAATTCCTAGGAAGTATCGTAGCCTTCCCAGGTCTTTCACTTCGAACTCAGCTGAGAGACGACCCTTCAACTTGGAGATTTCATCTGTGTCATTTCATGTGATCACGATGTTGTCAACATAGACAATCAGAACAATAATTTTCCCTTCATTCCTCCTGACAAACAGGGTATGGTCCGAGTGTCCCTGCTTGTAAACAAACTGGATCATGGCTTTGTGGAATCTACCAAACCATGCCCTCGGGGACTGTTTTAGCCCATACAAGGACTTTCATAGGCGACAAAAAAGGCCTTCTTGTCCCTTCCTCACAAACCCTGGTGGAGAGACCATGTACACCTCTTCCTCGAGGTCACCGTGTAAGAACGCATTTTTGATGTTAAGTTGATGAAGTTCCCAATCTAAAATCACCGCACAAGATATGATCACATGTATAGAGTCCATCTTTGCAACCGGTGCAAAGGTCTTTTGGTAATCAATCCCCTGAGTCTGGGTATAACCACGAGCCACTAACCGGACCTTATATCGTTCGACTTTCCCATCCGGATTCTACTTGACAGAGAAGACCTATCGTGAACCAATGGGTTTCTTGCCAGGAGGGAGAGGGATGATATCACATGTGTGATTCTTCTCCAGAGCGGACATTTCTTCCTTCATTGCTTGAGCCCATACTGGAATCCCAAGTGCCTCCTTCCATGTCTTAGGAATAGAGATCTCGAACAAGGAGGATATAAAACACTGATGAGGCTTAGAGAGATGATCATAAGCTACATGGTTAGAAATCGGGAGTTCGGTACATCGGGCCTTACCTCTTAGCTGAGCAATAAGGAACATGTAAATCAGCATCAGGATCTGGGTCCAAAGACGGCATCGGCAGCAGCGGGGCAATGTCGGGCTGTTCACCTGGTTTTCGACGATGATAAACATGAGGTAGCGGCGTGATGAGGGACGGAGGATGGAAAAGGGGTATATGAGAGATATCTGTAGTGGATGGTATAGTGACGGGTATACGAGCGGTACCAGTCACAAGAGGAACAACAGAAAGGGGAACAGAACCAATATTATCATAATCCTCCTCCCCCTGACGACAAGAGGGAGTCGAAGCTAAGCAATAAGACTCGTCTTCGCGAAATGTCACATCCATAGTACAGTAAGTATGTCTGGAGGGTGGGTGATAACACCGGTACCCCTTGGTGGCGGTAGAATAACCAAGGAAAACACAACGGATAGCTCGGGGATCAAGCTTGTCACGAAGGGGCTGGTGAACATGAACAAAGCAGACACCCAAACACACGGGGTGGAAGAGAAGAGGTATGAACAACAGTCGTAGAGTACAGACGTGTTAGAGGGGTAGAATACGCAAGAACCCGTGAAGGAAGACGGTTGATAAGATGAGTGGTCTTCAGGATAGCATCACCCCAATAGGGTTTTGGAAGGTGCATGGAGATGAGGAGACAACGGGAAACATTAAGAAGATGTCTGTTTTTGCGTTCAGCCACACCATTTTGGGTGGAAGTGTAAACACACGTGGTCTGGTGGATGATGCCATGTCGTGAGAGGTAGGCTCCAAACTCACCCCGATCATCATATCCCCCCCCCATTATCGCTCCGAAGAACACGAATGGTTCCATTGAACTGTGTGTGTATCATCTTATGAAAAGTTTGAAAAACAGAAGCAACTTCACCTTTCTTCTTCAAAAGGTAAACCCATGTAGTTCGAGAAAAACAGTCAATAAAGGTAACAAACCATCCATAGCCATTTAAATAGACAATCGGGGAAGGTCCCCAGACATCCGAATGTATAATAGCAAAAGGAGTACTACTATGTGAAGATAAATGAGATGTTGAATAACGAACATGTTTAGACATAACACATACATCACATTTTAAACTAGGAATAAACTGAGATAAAGCAGGAAACAGTTTCTGAAGATAAACGGGAGACGGATGACCAAGGCGCAAGTGCCGGCGGTGAGCATCAGTAGTAGTAGCAGCTGAAGAAGAAAGGGCAAGAGATGCAGGTGTAGTATCCAGGTAGTAAAGACCGCCACGATTCCTACCACTGTCCAAGTATCCGCTTCGTACCCAGTTCCTGAAAAATATAAGAATCAGAGGAAAAGATTACAGAGCAGTTAAGGGATTTAGTAATGTTGCTAATAGAGAGTAAACTACGGGGAAATGAAGGAACATGCAAAACGGAAGAGAGATGAAGAGAAGGGGAACATGAAAAAAGACCCTTGCCAGCAATAGGAGACAAGGTACCATTAGTAAAGACAACCTTGTCCTTACCAGACAAGGGAATGTAGGAGGAAAACCTGTAGAGCACCCGGTCATGTGGTCAGTGGCTCCAGAATCGATGATCCACTCAGATGGAGGAGACACAGCAGCATGGGCACTGGGCGTCGCAGCAGTAGCAAACAAAGAGGAAGTACCACTCAGAGTAGGAACAGACTGAGAGTGAAGCAGGCGTCGCAGAGCATCCAATTCTGATGAGGTGAAGTGATCCGGGAGCTGACCAGGTGGTCCATCATGTATCTATGTGGAATAAGCAGTATCATGAGAACGGGTACCGGTCTGGCGGGATCCACCACGTCCAGAGTCACGACCCCGTCCACGGCCACGAACATATCCAGGTGGAGCAAGGTGAGGATGAAGCTTGAAGCACACTTCACGAGAATGGCCCCGACGACCACAATGAGCGCACGTGGGAACTGTGCTGGTATGACTGGATCCAATACGCCCAGTACTCGCAAAGGCAGAGCGGTCTGGAAGAGGAGCCGCGTTGCTGAGAGAACGTCGACGGTCTTCATCGCCAAGAACCATACTGAAGGCCTCACGGAGAGATGAAAGCGGAGACCGATGAAGAATATTGGTGCGAACCATATCCAGCTCCATCCCTAGACCCATCAAGAACACATATAGGCGGAACGGTTCGTCCCGCTTCTGTAACAGGACTGCATCGGCAGTGCAGGCAGGTGTAAACTGGTCGAAGTAGTCCAACTCCTGAGATATGCGCTCGAACTCAGAAAAGTAGGTAGAAACTGACATAGATCCCTGCCGTAGCTCCAACATACGGCGTGTGAGCTCATAAACTTGGGTGGAGTTACCAATCTGAGAGTAGGTCTCCCGGGCCCGAGTCCAGATCTCGTAGGCTGAGTGCATCAACATATAACTGCGGTATACCTTGGGGGACATGGAATGGAGAAGCCAAGATACCACCAGAGAATTTTCTGAATACCACCGCAGCCAGGAAGAATCGGCCTTAGATGGTGCCACTTTAGTTCCATCAATGTATCCAAACAACTAATGACTGCGGATAACATGTTGGGATGCACGAGATCATTCAAGGTAGTTCGTTCCATCCAGAGGTATAGTGGTAATTTTCAAGGAGCCAGCATGGCCAGAGGGCCGCTGAGGTTCAACCATCGGGAAAGTCATGACCACCGGGGATGTAGAATCAACCGCTATTGAGGAATCATCCATGACGAAGAGCGGTAGGAACGATCAGAAGGCTGGCTGCAACAACAGATCGAGATCTGGAGCATCGGCAATGGCGCGGTTTTGGTAGCGGGACTGCATCGGTAGAGGAGCAAGTAGATAGTGGCAGCAGAGAGAGATATCAGGCTCCAGCGAGCAAATAGCAGCAATAGACAGAGGTATCAGGCTCCAGTGAGCAGATCGGGTGCAGATCGGCAGAAGCGAGCGGCAAAACACGAGCGGTGAAGCGACAAAGGCGGGCTTCAGCGAGCGGCAAAGGTGGATGCTTCAGCGAGCGTGCGGCAAGGGCGGGCTGTTCGGGGTTTCAGCGAGCGTGCGACAGAAGCGGCGGATGCTTCAGCGAGCGACAAAGGCGGGTTGTTCGGGGCTTCAGCGGGGGGCGGCAGCGGGCGGCAGAAGCGAGCGGCGAAGTGACAGCAACGGGAGTCGGCGATGCTTCATGAGGAGACGGTCGGTTCCTTCAGCATGCCTCGCTGCCATCAAGAGAGCCGTCGGGCTCCATGCGTGGAAGAGGCGACCAGAATCGCGGGATGGGGGGCGACCGAAAGAAGAGATCGGGAGAGATGGAGGGAGTGACGGCGGAAGAAATTAGGGTTCGGCTTTTTTTCCCCTCCTCTGATACCAAGTTGAGAAGAGAAAATAATGCTGCTTGAATTATCATAAGGAGGCTCCCCATACTTATATAAGTAGGGAAGTAAGGTACAAGACAATAATGACAATAATACCCTTATGGGTAAAATACAATAGGAATGAAGTAAAAAACGACTTGATTTCAACTGTATGTATATCGATAATCATGTCATCAGTGAGATCAAGGTGAAATATCATTTTTCCAATCTCCGTCTAGATGACCTTTTAGACGAGAAGTTTAGTGCCCAGATCTTTATGAAGATCGATTTGCGCAGTGGGCATCGTTAGATCAAAGTGAGGGGGAGATGAGTGAGCACCATAAGATCAAAGTGAGAGGGAGAGATGAGTGAAAGACATCGTTCAAGACCAAGGATGGTCATTACTAGTGGCTACTTATATCATTTGAACTCTCGAATACCTCGAGCATTTTTATGAGAGTGATGACCCAAGTATTGCACCCATACATAGACGTGTTCCTCGTTGTCTACCTTGGCGACATTCTCATATATAATCGGACCCACGACGAGCACCTTCTTCACATTCAGTTGTTATTTGGCATCCTTCAAAAGGAGCACCTGTATGTCAATTTGAAGAACTGTCTTTCGTTCAACTTACGTTCATTTCTTAGAGTATATTGTATCCGCCTTTGGAATTTCTGTTGACTCTGACAAGGTCAAGTCCATCCGTGATTGGCTCGTTCTGATGAGCATCAATGAGGCCACATTATGTATGGGTCCTGCATCGTCTGTGGGTCTGTGTTGTCTATGGCTATGTCTCAGCTTTGATTCCCCGGTTTGGTATTTTTCCTTGGTGGTTCATCTGATGTTTTGTTCTACATAACCTACCTCCATTGTCAATATTATGATGTCCAAGCTGAAGGTTCCCCTTTCAGTTTGAGGGGGAGTGTTGGAGTTTATGAGTTTTATATTAATATGTCGGGTTATTAGTATCAATATATTAGATCTAGGGTTTAGTCTCACATCGGCTATCGGTGTTATGTGTCTCCTTGTAATGCTTTATATACCCCTTATGACGATGAATAAAACAATTAAGTTTTTCCTTTATTATTTCCAATAGTTAGGTCATCGTCATGCAAAGTGGGTCAAGTACATGCAAAAATTTATTATGTCCTCAAACATAAAGCTAGCCTTGAGAACAAGCTCGGGGAATTGAGATGTCGGGTAAGCCTTAAGCACATGCTGAGCGGGAGAGTAACTAGATTTGAGCGAGTGATTGATGAATATCCCACTTGTCTGGATTGTGGCGAGATCTATTTCTCCTTTACAAGAGATACTCATGAACCCACTAATGAGTTCATACAGACCCAGGTTTGATTCCCGGTTGGTGCACTAATGGCTTCATGATCATTGAGAGTTATTTATACTGAGGCTCTCGCACGTGCGCCTCTAAGACCTCTTATCAATATTTTTTTTTGGGAGATGCATTCAGATGGTGTTGCAAGCCATTTTGATAGAGACAAAATGATGCCATTGGTTGAGGATTGTTTCCATTGGCCGAGCCAAAAGAAGAATGTGGTTCGTGTCATTCGCCATTCTCATATATGTCAGATAATTGAGGGATTGCAGCAGAATATTGGACTATACACATCCTTGTCGGCCCCTACCAGGATGGGTCTACATCAGTATGGATTTCGTGTTTAGGCTTTCTCGCACTTTTAGGAAGTACAACTCCATATATATTGTCATCTATTGCTTCTCTAAGATGGCTCACTTTGTTGTATATAGCAAGACTGTCGACGCATCACATGTTGCGTCTATGTTTGTGGGAGACACATTTAGGTTGCATGGTCTACCTTAGACCATAATGTAAGATCAAGACATGAGATTCATGAGCTACTTTTGAAAAACATTGCGGCGTAAGGCGAGTGCAACTTTGAATTTTTCATCTACATATCACCCTCAGACTGATGGGCAGACTAAGATGGTTAATATGAGTTTTGGAAATCCATTGAGGTGTTTCATTGGGGGCATACTACTATTCTGGTTGCAAGCCAACATACACACCCATGGATGTCAACCACAAGCTCTGTGTTGTTCCTCCAACTCTGATACGGTCCTACCAAACCCAGAATACTATCAACATCTTGTGGGAAAGTTGATCTATTTGATAGTTACAAGACCAGATATATCGTTTACTATTGGGGTTGTCAGTAGGTTTATGCATGCTCCACAGACCTCTCATCTCCAAGCAGTTAAGCGCATTCTCCGAAACTTGAAGTCTGCTCCTGGACAATGGCTCGTATATAAGCCCTCGTCTATATCTCTCATTGTTTACTCTGATGTTGATTATGCTGAATCCCTGGATGATTATCGTTCCACAAATGGTTTCTGCACATATTTTGGTGGACATTTGGTTACATGGAGAAGCAAGAAGCAATTTGTCGTCACACGCTGGTCTACAAAAACCGAGTATCGATTAATGGCCTCTGTCTTTTCTGAACGCACATGACTAGAAAGCTTTTTGGTAGACCTGGGTGTCAAACTTTCCTCTCATGTCACCTTGTTTAGTGATAGTCAAGCTTTTATTCATATTGCTAAAACTCTTGTGTTCTATGAATGCACCAAATATATAGAAGTTGATTGTCACTTTATTCGGGAAAAGGTTCAACTAAGGAAAGTACATTTGAGACATGTTCCTACTATAGAACATGTTAAAGTTAGTATTATTATATTGTTGAGTTTAGTCTCACACCGCCTATCGGTGTTGGGTGTCTTGATGTATTTCCTTTATATAGCCCCTTTGAGGAAGAATATATTGCACCAACTATTTCTTTCTACATGGTATCAGAGGGTTCGATCACTCTGAAACCTAATTAAAATTTTCTTTTCTTCCGACTACTGTTACTTCATCCCGAATCCCGACCCGTGCTTCATCTTTACGCGCCCTGCTAGGGCTCACACCCGCCGCTCCTGTCGACGAACTCGACGGCTAATCTCGTCGACAGGAGCGGCCCCGATTCCGTTGTTGCTACAGCTCTGCTCCTGACGGCTCTGCCGCTCGCCGGCGCGGCTGCCCTGCTCTGCTTCCTGCGCGACATCGACGACGCCGACGCCGACGCCTGGCGATTCTTCTCAAGATGGCTTCGCTGCTCCTCGACGACGATCCCGTCGTCGGCTTCTCACGACGTCTTCTTCGTCTGTTTCCTGTGCGTCTGCGACGACATCCACGATCCCATCGGCTCTCGGCTTCCTTCATCAACATCGACGATCCCATCGGCTATCTTCTTCTCTGTCGACGACTGCTTCTAAATCCCGATGGAGCTCCTTCTCCCGCAGATGGCTTCGTTGCTTCTCTGCCGCTTCTTCTTCTCTGGTCTGCTGCTGCTACAGCTGCTTCTACTCTACCGACGACTGCTTCTCCCGACGGCTCTGCTTCTCCCTTCAGCATGCCGTCGCTGCTCTGCTGCTGCTCATCTTCTTCGGCCCCTTAGTAGTTTGATGTTGTTGTTTTTTTATTTAAAAGTTGTTGTTGGGTTGTTGTATTGCATCTCTATGATTTTTGCCTTCTTGCACGTGATCTACGTGAGGGGGAGTGTACGTCATGGCCTCCATGCGTAGTCTATGCCTTCATGCACGTATTCCACGTGAGGGGGAGTGTTTGTGATAACGGCGACTCGGATGCCTCTTTCCCGACTCCTGCCTTAGTCACACATGGCCCCTAGGTATATCCTATGTCTTCTTGCACGTATTCCACGTGAGGGGGAGTGTTTGTGATAACGGCGATTCAGATGCTTCTTTCCCGACTCATGCCTTAGTCACACATGGCCCCTAGGTCGATTTCGTATGTTGTTTGTGTCTCCTCGTCGTTTTCTCTGGATTTGGTAGGGTTGGTTTGGTCTCTCGTGGTTGACCTAGTTTCCGCTCCGAGTGTATCCAACGTGGTCATGGTCGGTTCTGTGGACCAACGTCGTGTGGTCTTTGCCCGGTTGAAGTATCCCCGGTGACATGCGGTTGGGCCTCGGTAGCTGTTGTTTTGTCTCACGTTGTCATCCTTCTTTTACCTTCATTTTTTTTATGTTGTGTTCAAGCTGTAGAGTCCCCCTTCAGCTTGAGGGGGAGTGTTAAAGTTAGTATTATTATATTGTTGAGTTTAGTCCTACACCGCCTATCGGTGTTGGGTGTCTTGATGTATTTCCTTGAATATATTGCACCAACTATTTCTTTCTACAGAACAAATCACTGATATTCTTACCAAAGTTTTTTTGTGACCTCTATACTTTCAGTTCTTTTCCAAACTTGGTTCCTATGACTTGTATGTTCTTGCTTGCGGGGGAGTGTTAAAGAAATTGTAAAAAAAACTCATTTTAGAGGTTCATATAAAGCCCTCTCAGGGATTAGTCTCACACCTTAGGATAGAGTTTAGACTCTCCTCTCTCCTCCTATATATATTTACAAATACACGCGATGTATTCATGGAATATATGAGAAATTAATAAATTATTGATTTTCTCTCTCTTCTGTCGCAATTCTCTACATGGCCCAATAACTTATCTTTCAATCCCAATATGAGATTTATCTCAGTCATGCGCCTCTTCTCTCCTGAAAACATGTCATTCTAAAAAGTTGTTTGGAGCTACTCCTTGCTTATGAGCCACTGCCAGGAGACACGGCTTCAATAGATCGCTCACATTGGATTTGAGATATCACAACACAACAACTTCTGCTTGGTTTATCCCCTTATGCTCATCGTACTATAGGAGGTATCGTTCTAATATTATTTATAACAACCCAGCCCATATGAGATATTGTACTTTTGGCTCAACTCAGACCATATTGAGTTGAACATCGTGTTTTAATCATTGTCCTAAGTGGCAAATACTTCCCAAGAGATAAGACATCTTGGAACTACTCCCACCCTGGCATGCGCAGCTATGAAGTTCATAATTGAACTCCAGTCATCCTGACTTTCACATGCAAGCATGATGACTTCAATTTATAAAGCTCTCTATAATCTCCATCTTTCAAACAGGGTAAAGTTTAACCAATATTGTGTACTAATAGCATTCTTAAAAGATAAGAAATATCCTAATTGAATTGATCAAAATTTATTAGTCAGAGACACACGATCCAAACTCATATTTTCATTCATCAAAAGGTATATTAAATTATCACATCGACAGCATATAGAAAGATGAAAGACAGGAGGTGAGAGTGCCAGAGGCAGAGAAATACTTGATCAGTCCATCCAAATCATTTTCGGACAGATTGGACTCTCTACATAAACCATCAGTTATGAGGTCTTCTGGCGTTTCTGTGCCTCGTATAGCAATAACTACAGTTTGTATATCATGCAGAACAACAATGAAGTAGGCTACACCTCGATTTTTCTGTCAAGAGGGAATAATTATTCAATTCCACTGGGAAATCCATAATTAAGTTGTTTAAAAGCAAGAAGCTGAGCAGTCGTCCTGTTAACTCTAAAACCAAACAGAGCCTATCATCAGGCTTTTAAACTGTGATCCTGTTAAAAAAATGACAAATTGAAGATGCAAAAATAAACATATTATAACATGAGTACTACTTCAGAATGAAGAACATAACAACAGAAACAAAAATACACAAACTAGTCAGGTGGAGAATGTGTCATGCTATCATAAATCATGAAAGTTTGGCTGTGGCGCTTGTAAAAAGAGAGATTTGTATACACTACTGCTTCAAGATAACATGTATGCACAACTATGGCCTGGTCTGAACTTATTATTACACTCACTATATGGTATTGACTGGATTGCTGCATCTAATAAAAGTGGAATAGTGGACTGTTAATACCTACCTTTATATGTGTGGATAGTCTTTGAACAGGAAGGCTTACAGGGCCAGGGGCGGGACACTCCCACTGCTCCCAATGAGAAAGGTGTGGTCTTATGGTGATTCGGCGGCTCGAGATGGGATGCTGGTGGATGGAGCTACTGCTGCACCCCAACACGCGACATTCAGTTCGGTGCCTATAGACTCTTCGGGTTCGCTGCGGCAGGGCATGAAATGGGCGGATATGGTGGAGGATGGATATGCTGCTTTTGCAGGAACCTTTCATCCTGAATGGTCTGTGGATAATGAGAACATGCTCCATGGTGGGGACTCTGCTGGGAAGCGGGATGGGGGTCGTTTCTCAACTAGCTGCCATGCTGAAACATGCAACCTAGCATCTTGCACTCCAGGTGCTTGTGGAAATGCCAAGCCAAAATCTGCTTGGGCCAACACAAATCGAGAAGGGACCAAAGATGCATATAATGTGTTTGACATCAAGGAGAGCCTCCAGGAATTTTGTGTCAATGGAAAAATGGTTCAGATGGATGCCAATCTGGTTCATCAAGCCATAGGAAGATTTGACTTTTCCCTTGTTGGGAAGTTTTTGGGGAGACTGACTTCCTTTCCACTACCTTGTGGCTGAATTGAGCAGGTGGTGGCAACCTATGGCGACTTCCAGCTCATAATGCTGGGTGCGGACTGCTTCACCTGCATTTTCCAGTCCGCCGAGGCACGGGACAACGTTTTCATGGGAGGACCTTGGTATGTAAATAGTTTTCTCATTGGGCTGGATATGTGGTCACAAGACTTCTCTCCGTCCTCCTTACATGAACTGTCATCCCCGCTATGGGTGCGGTTGTCGGGCCTACCCCTTATATATTGGGACAAGAAAAACCTAGGACGAATTGCTGCCATGCTTGGTGATCTTCTTTGGCTTGATGCGGTCACGAGTCACTAGGAACGGGCTGAATACGCCTGCGTGTGTGTCAAGGCTGATTTATTGAAGCCTCTTACGGCGGTGTTTGGATTAGTGGGCCCTTTGGAAATTTCTTTCAAAAAGTCGAGTATGAAGGCATCGCTTCGCATTGTTTTAAATGTGGATGTGTCGTCCATAAGGCGGATGGATGTGCTCTGCGTTCCCCTGCACCCGGCAAGCCAACGCCAATGGGGCAGAAACCTCTCAGTGGTAATGTGGCGCAAACTGCAGCCTGCCCTCCCTCTTCCTCCAAGGTTTCTTTTGGTGATCATTCTGGCAAAGGTAAGGCTCCAATGGATAGCATGCCCTCCACGCTCGTGAATTTGGGGACCGGAGTGCCGCTCTTGCCGACTGATGAGGAAAACAACTATGGTCCCTGGGTAAAGGTTCAACATCAGAAGCCCTCCAAGTTCATGTCTGGCAAGGCTGGGATGCCATATGGGGGTCTTCCCACCACTATCACGGCATGCAACTGTGCTGCCGCATGCTGGGAATGCCCCTTCACCATTGTCGGATCCTCTCCGAAATGATTGTTTTAGCATTGACCCACCTACTGGACTGGTGTTCGGGGCATCCGAAATGTTGGCGATGGCTCTGCTTGATGCTATTCCTTATTGTGAATCAGGTCCCTGTCGTCCCAAAGCTGCAAAATCTAAAAAGAAGCTTGCTTCCGGCAAATCAAAGGCTCAAGCTGATGGGGATCTTCTACTTGGACCAATATTTTTTGACGGAAGCGACAGCAGTCCGCTGCAGACTTACCAACGGCAGGGACGAGTCCCTTGGTGAATTAATGCAATTGGTAATTATGTGGAACTGTCGTTTAGCGAGGAACAAAGAAACTGGGAATTATCTACGTAGCCTCGTTCATGCGCATGATGTTCGGGTTGAGGGTTTGTTTGAAACTAAAGTCGAGCTTTTGACTCGGCGAGGCGTTGATATTCTAGTGGGCCGTAACTGGGACTATTTCCATCACCAAACAATGGGGAAGTCCGGCGGCATCGTTGTCTTGTGGAGGAGGGATGTTATTAATCTCACAATATCTGACTCTATGGCCCAATTATCGATGTTTTGGGGTTCGAGAGTCTCGGAATATAGTTCATAAAATCGTGTTCGATGAAACGATCGAGATTCCACATGTTGTGGGTTGGGGAGGGAGTTGCTCTGCAAAACTTGGCATAAGATACAAATAGAAAGAGCCTTTCTTCAAGAGAGACTGATTGATCAGTGTCATTGATGTGGGCTCACTGGGCCCTCTAGTTTGTCAATCGCTCTTCTTGCGCGCAAAGTACAACAAGTTATAGTCACTTTGCTTCGAAGTGCAAGCGAAGGAATCACGACCCGACCCGACCCGACCGACACCTTAATAGATTGGTCAGATACGTCAACTTCTGCTTCTACTGCGGAACGATTAAATGAGCGACGGATCGACCGAGATCCCCGACACGCCTCCCAAAAAAGGATCCCACACGAAAGATTCATCTTAGTTTTAGCAGCGACTATCTGGCCAGCGCTCGCCACCGGCAAAACCAACCGGGTCGGCAATACAGTGAGTATTAAAGCCAAGCTTCTTTACCACCATTCTTGCTTTCCTCCCTGAAATTATAGGCTCCACTACAACAACCACACACGGTCTATGCATTCTAATCCTCTCCTTGATGTTAGGAGGAAGATTAGCCCGTTGGTAACAGAATCGTCACATTAATCGAAATTTGAAAGACAAATATTTCTAACTATATGTAAGAGAAATCACACCCACTGGATCGAAGGGCTTAATAGAAATGTTTATGTTAGAAAATAATGATGTAAAAGGCCCATAGTGGAGCTCATTATAGGCCCTCTTCCTCTACTTGTAATAATCCCACATCTTGAAATTGGGATTTCTCTCTCTCTCTTCCCTCCTTATATAAATGTATTCATACTTGTTTTTGTATATTGAAGAAGTATATACAAGATTTCTACATGGTATCAGAGCTTCCGGTCCCACTTGGGCGGTCTCCTTTCCTTCCCGCGGGCTCGACGAGCTACCCCTTTTGCCGGATAGTTTTCTTATGTATGCACGGTACTCGGCGAGTTACTCCCCTCCTGGTTCTCTTGTATTTTCCCGTGCTTTCCATCGCTGCTGGGACCCACCTCTATGCCCTCCAGCGGTCTGCCTTGTGTCCGCTGCGGTTTACCTTCTTCCCCTCTCGTGCTCCTTGAATCACGTGGATTGCCTCTTCTAACCGATGCGGTCTTCCTCTCCCCGCTGCAGCCTCTTTTCCGATGTGGTCTCTTCTTGTTGATCACTGCGGCTTGATCCTGTCTAGCCGCTAGCGACTTCCTTTCTCGTCAAGCTTCTCCTGTTTGCTGCTACTACGGCCTGCCGCGGACTCTTGTCATTGAGTGCACTTTACTTGTCAAGCTTCTCTTGTTTGTCGCTACAACAGGCTGCCTCTTTTTCGCTGTCCGCTGCAATCTGCAGCCCGTTCGCCCTTCTGCGATTTCCCTTATCCGTGGCGGTCTTCTCACCGCTTGGTGCAGTCTTGTTCTTGTTGTTGTGGTTGCTCTCTTTAGCCGTTGCTAGCTCAGCGCGGTCTCCTTGCTTAAGATCCCTTCCGGCTTGCCTCTACGAGTTACGACCTACCTTGATTGCCCGCGCGGCGTTGCCTTCGCGGACTGTTGGTCTTCTTCTCTGTCCGCAGTCTGCTCTTGCTGCCAGCCTCTCCCCTTACCGAGCGGTCTCTACTCTGTGTTTGTCGGTTGTCTCTTGCTTGCTCACTTGCCGATTTCTACCTCTGCTGTGCGGACTACCGATCTCCTTATCCGTTGTTTTCTGGCTGTCGACTCCTTACCGCATTGCTTAGCCGCCTACCCGCCTGTTGTGCCTTCCCGCCAGTTGTGCTTGCAGTTTTCTTCCCCTCCTGGTTAGCCGCCTTGTGTAACTGACAGCCCTCTTGGTCATGGATACGTGTACTGCTACTTCCTCTCCTACTGGGGGGCATCCCCTGTTCCTGATCTCCGTGACAAGTTATGCATCACTACCATTTCTCTGACAGGGAAGAAGAACTTTGTTGAGTGGGTGCATTCTGTTCGCTGAGTTCTTCAGTCAAAAGGATTCTTGCATCATTTAACTCAGGATGTTCCCGTTGCACCTACCGATGATTGGCTTCGTAATGATGGGCGTGTTCAGGCGTGACTCCACAACTTCCTTGATGGTGAACCTTACCGCATGGCTATGTATCACGAGTCATCCAAGGCAATGTGAGATGAACTTCATTCCCTCTACTCTGGTAAGGACTGTCTCCAGCACTTGTATGACATCATCACCGATCTCCAGACTTTTGACACCGGCGGTGCTGCTGACTTAATCTCATTTGTTGCTCGGTTCAAGACTCTGGTTGAAGCTTGGATTCAGCATCAGCCTCCGACTATGGATCTCGCTGCCCAGCGCGCTCAGAAGGAAGCAGTTGGTATTGTTATGATGATGACACGTGTCCAGCCTCATCTTCAGAGTGTTCGGGCTAAGATCCTCTCATCTTCTACGATTCCCTCATTCTCTGATGTGTGCTCCATGCTGCTAAAGGTTTCACCACCTCCTGATACTATCAGCCTTCCTTCACTAGCTCTTCTCCATCACTCTTTTGCGTCATTACTACCTCTGCCTTTCCCTTCCCGTGGAGGATGTGCTGGGTCCCGGGGGAGGGGTCGCGGCGGTCGGCGCCGGCCTAAGTGTTCTTTTTGTGGCAATGATGGTCACCTTGAGGCGACATGCTATTGTAAATATGGCCTTCATCCTCGTCCAACTGCTAATGTTGTTACTTACAGCCCTTTTGTCACACGTGCTGATCTTGATGAAGTTCGCCTCCAGCTCCAACAACTCCAAGGGCTGCTCCACAACTCAGCTGCCTTTGTTGCCTCTGTCTCTAATGAAGGTATCCCTTATCTCTCCACTAGTCCAAGCTGGATAGTGGATTCAGGTGTTACTCACCATATCACCTCCTTAAAGCCAACCAATATTTGGATTCTCCGGATCCCAAGTATATCACTGTAGCCAATGGCAACACTGCTCTTGTCTCCGTCTCGACTGATATCGCTCTCAATCCCTCTATTTCTCTTCGCTCGGCTCTTCATGTCATGAACTCTCATTTCAATTTACTCTGTCAGTCGCCTCACTGCTGATTGTGATTGTTCTATCACATTCACCTCTTCATCTACTCTAATGCAGGATCGCAGGATGCAGAGTATCATTGGTAAAGGGCAACTGCAAAACGGGCTCTACCTTCTTAATATCTCCCCTGCCGTTCTCTCCTACATATACTCGGTTGACTGGCGTCGGCGTCTTGGACATGCTCATCTTCCAATTCTCCAGAAGGCGCTTCCTGATGTTTTGCTTCCTGCTTTTACATGTCATTCTTGTATTTTGGGGAAATAATATTGTTCCTCTTTTTCTTCTCATTGTACCCGGATCTCTGCTCCGTTTATGTTAGTTCATTCTGATGTTTGGGGCCCGTATAAAATAGCAAGTGTGTCTGGCTATCGTTATTTTATCACATTTATTGATGATTACTCTAGAATGACCTGGTTGCACTTACTCTGTGATCGCTCCGAACTTCCTCATGTATTCCGTGCTTTCGTTCTGGAGACTCGCACACAGTTTGTCGATAAAATCAAAACGCTCCGGACGGATAATGTTTGTGAATACACGAGTCATGAACTCGATAATCTCTGCTCTGAATTTGGCATTATTCATCAGATTTTGTGTGCGTATACTCCTCAACAAAATGGTGTGGCTGAGCGCAAGAATAGACATCTTATTGATGTTGCTCGTTGCCTCATGATTCAGATGCATGTTCCCAAAGCGTATTGGCATTTTGTTGCTTCGATGACATGCTTTCTCATTAACAGTCTCCTCTCACACGTCCCCAATCATGCCACCCCTTTCAGTGTTCTCTTTCCTTTCACCCCACCTTTCCCCCTCACCCCTAGCATATTTGGTTGTACTTGTTATGTTCATCATCTTGATCCCTCGATTACCAAGCTCAATCCTCGGGCAGCCAAATAGATGTTTGTTGGTTATTCCCAAACTCAAAAAGGGTATGTTTGTTACTCTCCCACTACCTGCAAGATGACTGTTTCGGCGGATGTCACCTTTCTGGAAGATCGACCGTTTTTCCCTGCTTCATCACCACCTCTTTCACAACCATCATCATTACCACGGTATGTCGTCCCTGTTACGTCCACCTTGCCACCACCACCTCCCACCAACACTCTTGTTCTCCAAAAACCTTCACTTCTTCGTGTCTACACTCGTCGACCTCCTCGTTCTGCCGCCCCGCTGCAGTCAGCTTCCACCTCTGGTACTCTACGACCTGTTGATCCAACTCCTGCCTCCACAGCTCATCCAAAGGCAAATTACGTATCCTTAAATCAAGGTTGCAGATGTCGGATGTCGAACTCATGTCGGTTTAGGTTTTTTATGTCGGATTGCGGGTGATATATCGGGGACATTTCATAATGTCGGATTATAATATTATAATTATATATATATATGTATATTCCATAATATTATTCATTTATTAATTAAATTGTAATTGTTTTATCTAATCAAACTGTAAACTAAAATTCATATAAGAAAGTTAAACTACTAACAATCATCTAATCAATTTATAATAAAAAAGAAACGTTGCATACTTTCTATCATGTAATACAACATCACAAAATCATATTAAACTAAAAATATAATTGTGCCTTATTCTCAAAATATGAGTGCACTGCTCCACAAAATCTGCTACTCTAATATATATCTATATATTGTTTTCCTGCAATCAATGAACGAACATATGAGTAAGGATTAAACTATATTAAAGATTAAAACATGATAAAAAAGAATTAACTTAATACAACTCACCTAAATAATATTAAGAATCTTGATCTGTTGGATAATCCTCAGAATGGTAAATCATTAATGCATCATCAATGTCCTCCTCAGAACTCTCATCCTCATCCCTCTCCGGCATAGACTGTTTTCCTTTTGATTTTGCCATATATACCTGCTTTAAAGCCGGCCTTGCATTTCTCCTAGAAGCAGAACCCACATCAACATCTACAATGTCCCCAATCTGAGACCAAGTCAACCCTTCTCCAGGAAACATCGTTATCATCATCACCATCATCTACAACATCATCAGCAGGACCCATTAACCACTCAGCAACCTTTCCTTCATCAATACTCTTTGCAGACAATGAGTCTCGAGATGCATCAGAATATTTAGACTTTGGCTCAGAATTGAATTTCACAAATACAAGATCATTCAATCTTTGGCTTTTTAGTCTATTCTTCTTCTTGGAATAAATCTAAATATAATATACATAAACATTAAAAATTGTTATCATTTTAAGATATTTTTGAAATATCATCTTAAAATTTATACTTGTAAGTAAATTACCATCTCAAAAGTGCTCCAACTCTTTTCACAATCAGAGGAACTAGTTAACAAATTTAAGATTCTCATGACCATAGTTCTCAAATTTGGATTTTTAATTCCATAGAACTTCCACCAATGAGCTTATAGAAAAATAACAAATTATTATACTAATCAATTCAAAAAGTAATGCAACAATTATTTGGTGAAAAATAGAGAAAGATAATATACCTGGATTGAACCCTGATAGTACTTTTTGCCTCTTTGTTATGTCCAGGCCAAATTATCATTGCTCTAGCTAATAAATTTCAACCTCAGCAGTAATGGCATCTTGCATAGAAGGATCATTAGAGTACATTCTAGTGAGGCATTCAATAAACCCACCCATAAACTTTGGGTCTACATCTATCTCTTTTTTTTGGGTAGTAGAAAAAGGGATTCAGAAAATAGCATGTTAGATGTAGTGGACTGGTCATCTTAGTCTCCACTCTTCTATCTATCAACTTTCATATAGAAAGATATTTACTCTCCTTAAAGTCAAGAGCAGCAACAATCTCCTCTCTAGCCTTCTTCATTTCACCATACAACCATCCCATTGAAGGTGCGTCTCCATCAGCTCTTCTAAGAACTTTCACCAATGGGAAAAATACAAGAAGGGCAAGCTCAACATTCACCCAAAAAGTACCACCCAAAACTTTAGTTGTAGCCTACAATTCAAGAATCAAGATAACATTAGTACATTACAAACAGATTAATCATAAAAATAATTTTTGAAATAAATTATTAAGATACTTGTTTGCCCGCATCACAGCCAAATAATTTGGTAGTATCCCACCTTGCTATGTAAACATCTCCCGCAACTGTCTCTTCTTCTCATGGATGCTCTGTAACGAAAGAAATGTTGTGGCGAATCTGGTAACTCCAGGGCGCACAAGATCATGGGATTCCAAGTTTTTTGTAGTCTCTTTGAACATGTCAAGGGAGATAGTATGACCATATATAAACACTGACAATTGACGTCCAAGTGCAATAGCATTTTTTATTTGCTTAAATCTTGTAATGTCCTAGAGAATCAAATTGATAGTGTGTGTAGCACATGAAGTCCAAAAGAGCCTTGGCCTCTTCAAAGCCATCAACCTTGATGTCGTCATGTTATTGAATGCATTATCTGTCACAACTTGTAAAATATTCTCCTCTTTTGGGCCATCAGGCATGGGAATCGCCTCATCCATAAAATCATAAATAAATTTCCCATCATGTGTGGATGATGATACATTTTTGGATAGCCAAAATGTCACCCCAGCAATAGTGTGCACCACTATGTTCATGATGCTTCTCCTCTTTTTATCTGTTCATGCATCTGTAAGAATGTTGCAGTTATGTACCCTACAGGTTTGAGTGAATGTAGTTAGCATCTCCTTTGTCCGTTGTACCTCCATCTTCAGAAATTTCTCTCTCATCTCATATGGGATTGGACCCTTCATCCCTGGTCCACATAGCCCTACTGCATGCAACGCCTGTTGGAAGGATGTAGCATACACGACATTGAAATGAATGTCTGTCTCGTATGCCCACCTAGCAATACACAAGCACACATCATCTCTAGCTTTTTTCATGTACTTGCTATCAATGGTGGTTTGCACCACTTTGCTGGTCTCGGCGCTTTGAGATTGGACAAATTGATTTATAGGCTCTTTAGTACCTATACTTGCATAAAGGCTCCTTTGTGTGGCTTCTTTTATGTCACTATCTAATCCTCCAACAACTACCTCTTCAAAAATGGTTTGCAGCCTTTCAGTCTTAAACTTTTTGGTTGATTGTGCATTGTGTAAATATCCCTCAACCTTTTCTTTAACATCAGCTGGTACCGTTAGGCAAGCCTTAACGTGGCTCATTATCCCCCCCAAGTGATGCTTCAAGCGCGTAATTCCATCATTCACAATTTGTTTGCAATATATGCATCGTATTCTATTGGTATCATTAGGAGTCACATTCTCCCCAAATGCCCAATAAGGATCTCGACCTACTACGAAGGAAGTACTGGGAACCTTACTAGAACCTTCTGATGAATTCATTCTACAGAAAAAAGAATTATAAAAAATTAAAAAAAAGAAAACATCAGTGATATGTTATATCTAGATGCCCATAATATTGAAGTCATCATTAATCAATGATCATTGATCGGTCTAAAAATATAGTTGAATAATTTTTTTTCCACATCATATGTTGTCACAATGACGCAAATCTGCAATCATAGAGGACAGGGGAAGAGACAAATATAGAGAAATAGAAAGAAAGAGAGGATTATGAATAGATACAAACACATTGTCAAAATGCCACAATGTCAGTCGACTGTCATAAGGATTGGTCATAGCCAAAATGTCATAAAGTTAATCGACTGCCATAAGGATTTTTTCATAGCCAAAATACCATAATGCCACAATGTCACAAAACCACAAAGCCACAATGCCACAATGCCAACCAACTCTCATAAGAATTTGTCACTGCCACAAGGCCTACAATGCCAAAATGCTAGTTGACTGTCATAGGGACTGCTAGACTTATCACAACAACAATTCCATAATTTCAGCCCACTGTCATAAGGCTTTGTCACACCAACAATGTCACACAACCCACGCAAACAATACTAGAATCCCAGCCGAGAAGGATGAGAGAAATAGTAAGAGATATCAGAGAAGTAGAGGAAGAAGGAAGAGGGAAATAGCCAGTCGAGAAGAAAAATAACATAATTAACAAATAGCTTAATTGCAAATTTAATGGAAAATGGAAATAACCTAATGCAGCAAATAGAAGGAAAACAAGATGCAGCAAATAGAAGAAAAACCAGATGCAGCAGATAGAAGGAAACCAAATGCAGCAGATAGAAGATGATTAGAGCCGAGAATAAGGAAGAAGAATGACTTACGGTGCCGAAAACATAGTGAAAAATTAACAAATATAACTTAAAAATAAAGGTAAAACACACAGTGCTGAGGGGACGAACCACATAAGAGGATAGGAGAGGAGATAGAGGAACTGTCGAGAACCAGTGCCGATAAAAAGACGGACGATGAAAAAGTCCAAACAACCAGAAGTATACAGTCCGGGTTCGAGAATCACTGAACTAAAGAGCCGTCAGCCGAAAGAGTAAGAAATCGCGAGAGAGTAAGAAATCGCAAGAGAGGGAGATTAGGACAAGCCCGACGGAAAGAGGCGGAAAGTGATGAGTTGGGGCGGATGAGAATAATAATATAACCCAAATCACGGATGAGTAAGAAATCGCGGAAGATAATAATTTATAAGTATTAAGTTATAATTAAATAATTATATAATCAAGTATCAAATAAATCAAACTATTAAACCCTAAAAGATTTAAAAACGTCATAACCGTTATAAAGCCGGCATAACCCGAAATAACGGACCGACATGTCTGACATGTAGGCCGCAATTCTGGAAAATGCAAAAAAGGTCATTTACAGCGGTAACGTTGCGATTTCACCCAAAAAATGACACATTGGCCGACATGTCGGTCACAATCTACAAGCTTGCCTTAAATCGTCTGTCCCCAGCGCTTCGGAAATTTGCCACTATATTATCCTCTATTTTTGTCCCTAACTCTGTGCAGGAGGATCTTCAGTATCTGGGTTGGCGGGCGGCTATGGACAAAGAAATGACAGCCCTCTTGGCTAATCACACGTGGGATCTGGTCTCTCTTCCTCCAGGGCAGAATCTTGTTGGTTGTAAATGGGTCTTTGTTATCAAGCATGCTGTTGATGAGACAAATGACCGTTTTAAAGCCCGTTTGGTGGCTCGTAGCTTTACTCAACAAGAGGGCCTTGATTATGAGGAAACACGTTCTCTCTAGTGGTCAAGCTAAATACGGTTCGTGTGGTTTGCAGCCTTTCAGTCTTAAACTGTTTGGTTGATTGTGCATTGTGTAAATATCCCTCAACCTTTTCTTTAACATCAGCTGGTACCGTTGGGCAAGCCCTAACGTGGCTCATTATCCCCCCAAGTGATGCTTCAAGCGAGTAATTCCACCATTCACAATTTGTTTGCAATATATGCATCGTATTCTATTGGTATCATTAGGAGTCACCTTCTCCCCAAATGCCCAACAAGGATCTCGACCTACTACGAAGGAAGTACTGGGAACCTTACTAGAACCTTCCGATGAATTCATTCTACAGAAAAAGAATTATAAAAAATTAAAAAAAAGAAAACATCAGTGATATTTTTTATCTAGATGCCCATAATATTGAAGTCATCATTAATCAATGATCATTGATCGGTCTAAAAATATAGCTGAATAATTTTGTTTCCACATCATATGTTGTCACAATGACGCAAATCTGCAATCATAGAGGACAAGGGAAGAGACAAATATAGAGAAATAGAAAGAAAGATGGGATTATGAATAAATACAAACACATTATCAAAATGTCACAATGTAAGTCGACTCTCATAAGGATTGGCCATAGCCAAAATGTCAAAAAGTTAATCGACTGCCATAAGGATTTTTTCATAGCCACAATACCATAATGCCACAATGTCACAAAACCACAATGCCACAATGTCACAATGCCAACCAACTCTCATAAGAATTTGCCATTACCACAAGGCCTACAATGTCAGAATGCTAGTTGACTGTCATAGGGACTGCTAGACTTACCACAACAACAATTCCATAATTCCAGCCCACTGTCATAAGGCTTTGCCACACCAACAATGTCATACGGCCCATACAAACAACGCTAGAATCCCAGCCGAGAAAGACGAGAGAAATAGAGTAAGATATCAGAGAAGTAGAGGAAGAAGGAAGAGGGAAATAGCCAGTCGAGAAGAAAAATAACATAATTAACAAATAGCCTAATTGCAAATTTACTGGAAAATGGAAATAACCTAATGCAGCAGATAGAAGGAAAACCAGATACAACAGATAGAAGGAAACCAGATGCAGCAGATAGAAGATGATTAGAGCCGAGAAGAAGGAAGAAGAAGAATGACTTACGGTGCCGAAAACATAGTGAAAATTAACAAATATAACTTAAAAATAAAGATAAAACTCACAGTGCCGAGGGGACGAACCACATAAGAGGAGAGGAGAGGAGATAGAGGAACTGTCGAGAACTAGTGCCGATAAAAAGACAGCCGATGAAAAAGTCCAAACAACCAGAAGTACACAGTCCGGGTTCGAGAATCACCGAAGAATCACTGAACCAGAGAGTCGTCAGCCGAAAGAGTAAGAAATCGCGAGAGAGTAAGAAATCGCAAGAGAGGGAGATTAGGGCAAGCCAGACGGAAAGAGGCAGAAAGTGATGAGTTGGGGCGGATGAGAATAATAATATAACCCAAATCGCGGATGAGTAAGAAATCGCGGATGATAATAATTTATAAGTATTAAGTTATAATTAAATAATTATATAATCAAGTATCAAATAAATCAAACTATTAAACCCGAAAAGATTTAAAAATGCCATAACCGTTATAAAGCCGGCATAACCCGAAATAACGGACCGACATGTCTGACATGTAGGCCGCAATTCTAGAAAACGTAAAAAAGGTCATTTACAGCGGTAACGTTGCGATTTCACCCAAAAAATGACACATCGGCCGACATGTTGGTCACAATCTACAAGCTTGCCTTAAATTGTCTGTCCCCGGCGCTTCGGAAATTTGCCACTATATTATCCTCTATTTTTGTCTCTAACTCTGTGCAGGAGGCTCTTCAGTATCTGGGTTGGCGGGCGGCCATGGACAAAGAAATGACAGCCCTCTGGGCTAATCACACGTGGGATCTGGTCTCTCTTCCTCCAGGGCAGACTCTTGTTGGTTGTAAATGGGTCTTTGTTATCAAGCATGCTGCTGATGAGACAATTGGCCGTTTTAAAGCCCGTCTGGTGGCTCGTAGCTTTACTCAACAACAGGGTCTTGATTACGATGAAACACGTTCTCTCTGGTGGTCAAGCTAAATACGATTCATGTGCTTCTCTCATTAGTTGTGCATCGCCACTGGTCCTTACATAAGCTGGATATAAATAATGTTTTTTTAAATGGAGATCTGCAAAAGACTGTCTATATGCAACAGCCTCCCGGGTTTGAGTCCACGGGGGAGTCCCGAGTTTGTCACCTCAAGAAGTCGATTTATGGTCTCAAACAATCTCCTCGGGCGCGGTTCGATAAGTTCAGTAGGGCTATTCAGGAAGTTGGCTTTACTCGAAGCTCGGCGGATTTCTCCCTATTCACTCAACATAAGACAACAGGAACGATTATCCATTTAGTTTATGTTGATGACATCCTAATCACAGGTGATAATGAAATGGGAATGCAAGCGGTCAAACAACATCTTTGTTCTGTATTTCAAACAAAAGATCTGGGGAACTTTCGATAGTTTCTAGGCCTTGAGATTGTAAGACGGCCTGATGGTCTGGTCCTATCCCAACAGAAGTACTTCCTTAACCTTCTTCAGGATGCTGGCTACTCTGGATGCAAACCGGTTAATACTCTTAAGGATACAAATCACAATATTTGTGCTCATGCCTCTGACGAAGATCTCCTCCTCCTAAATCTAAAATACTATCGACGTCTGGTGGGAAAACTAATTTATCTAACAATTACCACACCAGACATATCTTTTGTTGTTGGGGTCATCAGTCGGTTTATGCATTCTCTTCGGATGTCTCATCTACAAGCTGTCGAACGAATTCTGAGATACCTAAAAATAGCCACTGGTCAAGGGCTGGTATACAAAACTTCTTCATCTTCTACTCCTACATTAGTTTCATATTCTGATGCTGATTATAATGGCTCCATTGATGATCGGCGATCCTTCATCGGATTTTGTACATACTTCGGAGGTCACCTTGTTACCTGGCGCAGTAAGAAACAGTCTGTGGTGGCTCGATCTTCAACTAAAGCTGAGTACCGTTCGATGGTATCTGCTGTATCTGAGCTCACATGGCTTGAAGGTCTTCTAAATGATATGCAAGTAAAACTTTCCTCTCCAGCTACCTTACTCTGTGACAATCAAGATGTTATACATATAGGCATATAGCAAAGAATCCTGTCTTCCATGAAAAGACAACGCATTTAAGTTGACTATCATTTCATCCGAAAAAAGTTCAAATGAAGAAGCTGGAATTAAAACATGTTTCGGCTACAGATCAAGTTGTTGATATCCTCACGAAGGCGCTACAGAGTCCATGTTTTATCAGCTCTTGTCCAAGCTGGGTGGCTAACGACTTGTACGCTCCAGCTTGCGGGGGAGTGTTAGAAAATAATGATGTAAAAGGCCCATAGTAGAGCCCATTATAGGCCCTCTTCCTTTACTTATAATAATTCCATATCTTGAAATTGGGATTTCTCTCTTCTCTCCCTATATAAATGTATTCATACTTTTTTTGTATATTGAAGAAGTATATACAAAATTTCTACAGTTTCAAACTTAAAACCACTCTTATATCCTAGGGCCAACCTCCTACCTATACATTGGCTAATATGGATAATTAACCTCTATGGGATAAGGTCAAGATTGATGATTATTTAATAGCACCTGAATCCACTATCCAGCGTGGACTAGTAGAGAGATAAGTGATACCTTCATTGGAGATAGAGGCAACGAAGGCAGGCGGGCGGCTGAGCATGCCGTGAAGTTACTGGAGTTGAAGGCGGACTTCTTAAAGGTCAGCACGAGTGGCAGAGGTGTTGTCGGCCGCAACAGACGCAGCCGGACGTGGAGGAAGCTCATTTTTGCGGTAGCAGGTCGCCTCAAGATGTCCATCCTTTCCGCAGAAGGAACACTTCGGACGTGGTCGGCCACCACGACCCCTCCCTCGAAAGCATGAACTCCTTCTACGGGCAGGAGGAGGGAGAGGTAGTAAGGGCGCAGAAGTTCGCTGAAGGAGGGACGATGAGGGGGGTCCAGTAGTATCAGGAGGTCGTGATACTTTGAGCAGCATGGAGCACACATCAGAGAGTGAGGGGATAGCAGCTGGCAAGAAGATCTGAGCTCGAACGCTCTGAAGATGAGGCAGGACACGAACCATCATCATGTCAATACAGACAGCTTCTTTTTGAGCACGCTGGGCACCTAGATCCATAGTAGGGGCTGATGGTGGATCCAAGCCTCAGCCAGTGTCTTAGCTTGAGCAACAAAGGAGGTCAAGTCAGCAGTACCGCCCGTGTCAAGAGTCTGAAGATCTGTGATGATGTCATATAGGTGTTGAAGACTGTCCTTGCCAGAGTATAGAGAATGGAGTTCATCCCACATCTCCTTAGCTGTCTCATGATACATGGTCATGCGGTAAGGTGCATCAACAAGGGAGTTGGGGAGCCATATTTGAACACGTCCATCATAACGAAGCCAGTCATTGGTGGGTGGAGAAAGAGGATCCGTAGTGAGATGCTGCAGAAGGCCCTTAGATTGAAGAACGCGTCTGGCAGAATACACCCATTCAATGAAGTTCTTTTTCCCAGTGAGGGAAATGGTGGTGATTCTCAACTCATCATGCAGATCTGGAGCAGGGAGCAATCGGGCTGGAGGAGTAGGTGTGGTCTGCTTTGAAGAATCAATTGAGAACCCCATGGAGTCACAGCGGCTAGACCGGCAGGACAACGGCTAGGCAAGCGGCAAGGTCACAGCGGCAAAGCAGGAACACTGGACAGACCGCGCGGCAAAGCAGAAGCACCAGACAAGTCGCACATTGCACCAAGACCGCGCGGCTAGATAGATGGCAAGGGTAAGAGCAGAAGGCGCCTAGACCGCACAGCAAGATAGTCCAGCAAGGCTGTGCGTGTCGCGAGGAGCAGCGACTAGAGTTGTCGGCAAGACCGTGACGACTAGCAGAGATCGCGGCGACAAGACAAGCATGCGGCGAGAAGACGAGGAGAGTTCGCGCGGCTTGAGAGGAAGGAACCAGGGAAGAGCGCGGCGACTACGGAGAATCAGCAGCAACAAGAGTAGCGGCAAAGGCAAGTCGCGCGACAGACCACGCGGTTAGAACAAGAGGGACTCTGGGATAGACCGCACGATAAGACAATGGAGGCTAGAAGAGGAGCCCACGCAAGAGAAAGCTGCGGTTTCAGTCAGCGGAGATCGCAGCGGCAAGAAATCTGCAGCAGAGAGGCCAGTGACAAGAAGGTCGCCGCGAGTAAAAGAGAGGCCAGTAACAAGAAGGTCGCCGCGAGTAGAAGAGAGAGGTCGTCGCGACTAGAAGAAAGATCGACAACAGACTAGCCGCGGCTACAGCAGAGGAGAAACGCGGGTAGGGGGAAGACAGCGTGAGAAGGGGGGTGGTTCCACAAGAGGAAAGCTATAAAAGCGGAGTGGGGGTGGTTCCACGAGAGGAGAGAAGAAGCCGGGTAGACAAAAGGGGCGGATAACAAAGGAGTAACCGGAGAAGGGGGGGCGGTTAGACAGAAGGGGCGGATAACAAGGGAGTAACCGCAGAAGCTGGGCTGTTAGAAATCGACGTGTCCACCCGAAACCGTAGGTAGGACGGGTCGCTCTAATACCATGTAGATAAAGGCTGAACATTCTCTATACTTCTTCGTTATCAAATACAATGTATGAATACATATATATAGGAGAGAGAAAGAGAGACGAGTCCCTTATACAAGGTGTGAGACTAATGTATAAAGAGAAACAATAAAAGACTAAATGGGCCACAAACAAGGGCCTTTTACATGGATTTTCTAACATTAAGTATACGTTTTTCAGAAAACTAACAGCTCAGGCAAACAACATATTTTAACATGCAATCATTCAATTCATTGACTTCTAGAATAGCAAATGCAGAAAATGATTTTAATAGTAGTCTTACTTGGCAAACTCGACCATGCCGAAGAGACTCTGGGGGCAAATTTACATACTTCAAAAAAGCTGCAGCATGTCCTCGCCACCAGTTATCACCATCAAGTATAGGACGCCTGAATTACATGTAGCATGCTTTATTAGCAGGAGACAATTTTAGTTTTAAAATAGAGGAAATAATGCAAACAAGGACCTTAAAATTCAATACATATCCTATACGTTAAAAATAAAGTTAACCGACCATATATTTCAACATAAAGGGAAAGCTTTTTCTATGGTCACAAACTTATTGGAATCCATAATTGGTTTTTATTGCAAATATAGCAAATGATATGAGCAGGACCTTTTGCAAGTCCAAGGACTTAAAACCCCTTGTCTGTACAGCCACAAAAATGGAAACAGAACTGGATTCCTTCCAAAATCAAGCAATGGCCCCTACAAGAAAGACAATGATTATGTTGAACATCCGCTTTAGTGAAGAGGGATAAGCATCACATGAGCATACTGTGTATGCAGCTTCAGCAAATTGATGAAGAAGAGTGGCCTCCTGAAGACGAGTGTCGGGTGCTTCAATAAAATCATCACATGATTCTGGAGATTGTTTATCACTCTGCAAAAGAGCAAGCCCTGAACACAGTAATACATTCAAATTTACAAAGTTTAAAAACCCAATATCAAAATAGATTCAGCAATTGTGTCAATAGAAATGTAAATAAATGTTCTTAGAATGATGACGCATAAAGAAAACCAGTGAGAAAAGGAGTAAAGAAGGTAAATCAGCAAAAGAGTGATGAAAGTAGACATCTAATTGCATAAATAGACTGCCAAAACGTCTTATACAAAGTTCATGTGTGATATTATTGATTGATTAACCTAGATTTGTTTAGGCAAGGATGAACAACTATAATAAATGTAAAATCAACAGAAAAGGTGATGTGGAACGGAGGCGCGAACCCACAGCTGAGGGCGAGTTTTGGGCCCGCTCGGGACTGATTAGCTACTTATCATACATGGTGTATCCGGATCGATGATCCGACTCCACGGATGCGCCCGGCTCGTCGATTGTAGTCGATTTCATATATTATATTGTTATTTTGACTTTTATTTTGATGTAATTATGCTACCTCATCTCCAGTCAATCATAGTCGTTGATGGTGAGATGCCCTAATATCTTTTTATTATAAATAAATGTGTAGGGGGCAGCTTGGAGGCTATTGCAGATTTTGGAGACAAAGAATCCTAAAATACCACGATCATCCCACATTGCCGACTCCGGGGAATCCTAGGTGACGACTCCTAAGCACTCATTTCCCTCCACAAGGTACTACCTAACCCTAGACCTCTTCCTCCATCCAAAGCCTCCACCGCCACCTCCACATCCCTCCAAACTCCCCTCCAGCCGACTGTCCGGCCAGCCGCCCCCTCCAAAATTCCCCTCCAGCCGACTATCCAGCCAGTCGCCACCCACCATACAACAGCCCTTCGTCTCCCGGCCCAGCCACCGCTCCATTCTCACCCTTCCAGCCGTCAACCCTGTCCAGCCCAGCCGCACCCCCCCCCCCAACTGCCCGCCTGGCTGTTTTCCCTTCAAATTCACCCCTCTACCACCCCAAACAGCCCTCTCCTTATAGGATCCAGCCCTCCTTACTCCCAACAGCCCTTCCCCTTACCCGATCACATCCAACCAGCCCTTGTTTCCCCTCTGGATCGTCTCCACATGTCGTGTTTCACCGGATCTCCTCTCCCCGGGGCGCCCCCATATTTTGTGAGTATTTATTTGTTGTATGGAACTTAAATTCTCAATATTAACATATGAGGTTATGATTTCATGTTTGTTTGGATCTCCAGAATAGAAGTTGTTTGTTTTAGATATTATTGTAATTTGCATGGTTTATTCGTTGTGTGCTCTTGCTTTGGCCCTCCACGCGGAGGAAAGCCTAAGTTTGTTTTGCTTTATGAAATTATTTTGTCATTGCTAAAGTTATGTGTGTGTGATTAAATTATTTATTGCTTAATTTAAATTATTCGTCGGGCTTGCATTGCATGTATGGTTAGGGCACCATTACATCCGTCACCTATAGATTCGTCCTGCGTCAGTTGGTATCATAGCTAGGTTGCGAGCACTTTTAATATGTAGTTGTAGAGTCTATAGGTTTTTTCATGTCTAGGTATCACAAATCTCCTCTATTTGGGGATCCCGCCTCCACTTATACCCGTTCTCATAGAACCCCTTCAGGGAGATCCTCACGTTACTATGATGATAATTCTTGATCGCGGCACGCCACTTCTGGAGATTGTGTTGATCCACCGACACTATCTCACTATGCTAGAAACAATCAGTATGATGATTGTCGTCGTTCATATCCTTGCACGTGAGCGGATCGTGTTGATCATTCAGCACGACTCGATTACATTAGGGATGATTATTATTAGGATCGTCGTTTTGAGAGAGATCTTGAGTGGCAGTTTCATACTGATGCCCCTTCTTTTGACGGCTCATCGAGTGGGTCTTTCAATTATTGGCTTGTGGGTATGAAGTATTATCTTGATCATTTTGAGTTATTCGGTGAGCGACGCGTCAAGTTTGCGAAATTTAAGCTTTTAGATCAAGTGAGAGTGTGTTGGTCTAGCATTGAGAGGACCTGGGAGCGAGATCGTCTTCATCGCATCACTAGTTGGGTAGATACGAAGCGTATGTTGTGTCAGAGGTATTTGCCTCCATCGTATTGCAGTCACTTGCTTGAGTAATTATTTTCTCTTCACTAAGATCTATATTTTCCGCTGAGTGCAGGGATCATTTTGATGAGTTAGTTGTGAGGAGTGATATCCGAGAGAAGCCAGCTATGACCACTTCCAAATTTCGGGCTGGATTTAGTTGTGAGGAGTTGCTTTTCACAACTCGAAGTCCCTTGAGCAGACATATCAGCTCGCCCTTCATCATGAACAGTCCTTGAAATCCACAAGAGCTGGCTGATTAGACTCATACCCTTGACCCCCCCCCCCCCCCCGTACAAATCCCTCTCATACCGAGGTCACCAGAATGCCTACCATTGTCCTGACAGGCACGACAGAAACGATATCTGATACGGATTTTTCTCACCCCAATGAGGCGCTTAGTCCGGTGAGTGGTCGGTCATCTATTTCTGACTCGTTTCTTGTGACCCCGACTGAGAGTGAGTCTGAGCAAACTATTGACTCAACATTGATGTGTCCCCCACCTATACCCCTCCTTCTGTCATGCCCTGGGTTAGTTAGCACCCCTACCATGGACCCATTTACTGGCATTGCACCTATAAAACCATTCTTGAGAGTATTTTTATGTCGCTCTCCCCTTGTCATTGTCCCGAGCCACATCACGACCAAGGTCCAAGAGCTTGGTGCTGATCTCGTAGTGGCTATTTCATCCATCTATGGGGACACTACCCCTAACGATGGTACTCATCTAGAGGATCATGACCCTATTGACGAGTTCTATGACGAGCCCCCTGTTGAGCCCCCTGTTGAGCCTCCTGATGAGCCGTCACGTCTTGGTGAGGATGATATTCAGGTGAGCCACTCGTCTATGAGTTTTGAGTTATTGGTGTCTCTTTTGTTATCATCTCCGACCTTGCCCCAGAGAATGGATCTTGAGTGGAGCATTACGTATATAAGGCCTTCCTTAAGTACACTTGGGCATATTCCTGATATTTTGAGGACCCGCCATATAATACATCGCACTATTGATGAGTTTTGAGGCATACCACCTGCTAACCCACCATATGAACTCTTTCTTTTGAGGGTCACTCACCACACTCTAGAATCACGTCTTTTAATCGATGTGTTTGATTTTCACTCAGGTGGTCGTTGCATTTGCGATGGCGATGACTTCTATACATACCTTTTGGTGAGCCCCCATATATGTCACATTCCCTGAGAGCATTTGGCTCTTTACGAGCTCGTATTTGAGTGTTGATGTCTCACACGGTCACCTAGACACTCGTCGCACACTGGATGAGTTTTTTTACACTCCATCGAGAGAGCCTCCTGATATGTCACCTCATTTTGTAGATTTTCATTTTATTGTCAGACTACCTCATATAGAGCATGTTGTGTCTGTCGTTTCATTTGCATCATTGGCATGAGTCTATTGCGTCATTTCTTCATAATTTGCATGTGTTTATTGATTTATATGTTCATCATTTGCATGTGTTACAGGATTCGGTTCGACGGAAAATCAATACTGGTAATAAATTCTATAAATCGATGTGGATGTTAATTGGCAAGGGTAGGTAATTCATGAAGGTGAGCAGGTGATGGTGAGAATCCGCATTGTGAGGCTTCGTGCGAGACCTGCTAAAAGTTTGAGCATTAGGCGAATAGATCCATTGTGGAGATCATCTTGAGCCTACACTTCCACGACGTTTTGAGACCACTCCCCCACAGCCTGTTGAGCCAACATTTCCACATCCTCAGTCCTGCACACAATCTACTTTTGAGCCCCACCTGCCTTTGGGTCAGTAGTCTATGGCTTCACCATCTGCACCAGTGACCACGCCAGGACTTCCAGCGCCTCAGGGGATTCTTGAGAGCATTATTGATATAGTGGCTCATACATGCATAACCACACTAGCCAGTCAGATGCAGTCATGCAGGAGTATCATTGGCGAGGTTACTTTACCATCAACGACACTTGGGAGACCTCTAGTGGACCTTATCGAGTTTTACCTGCCATACACCGAGAGAATTCCAATTCCTATTCATCAGGAGATGAATTCTTTCAAGTCAGGGAGAATTATGTGGAACAACGGCAGGGACCCGCAACTGAGGACGAGTTTTGGGTCCGTTCGGGGAAGATTAGCTACTTACCATATATGGCATATCCAGATCGATGATCTAACTCTACGGATGTGTTTGTCTTGTCGCTTGCCGTTGATTTCATATATTATATTGTTATTTTGGTTTTTATTTTGATGTAATTGGGCTACCCAATCTTCGGACAATCATAATCGTTGATGGTGGGATGTCATAATATTTTTTTTATTATACATAGATGTGTAGGGGGCTGCTTGGAGGCTATTGCAGATTTTGGAGACAAAGAATCCCGAAATCACGCATCATCCCATGGTGTCAACTTCATGGAACCCTAGGTGACAACTCCTAGGCGCTCATCTCTCTCCCCAAGGTACTACCTAACTCTAGGCATCTTCCTCCACCATCCAAAGGCCCCACCGACACCTCTACAACCCTCCAAACTCCCCTCCAGCCGACTGTCCAGCCATACGCCCCCTCCAAAATTCCCCTACAACCAACTGTCTAGCTAGCCGCCACCCACCATACAGCAGCCCTCTGTCTCCCGACCCAGTCACCGTTCCATTATCACCCTTCCAGTCGCAGGTCGTCGGCCCTGTCCAGCCCAGCAGGCCCCACCCGGGCCACCCCCCCCCCACCCCACCCCCCATAACAGCCCGCCTGGTTGTTTTCCCTTCAGATTCGCCCCTCTACCACCCCAAGCAGCCCTCTCCCTATTGGATCCAGCCCTCCCTACACCCAACAGCCCTTCCCCTTGCCCGATCCCGCCCAACCAGCCCATGTTTACCCTCCGGATCGTCTCCACCGCGTCGTGCTTCACCGGATCTCCTCTCTCCGGGAAGCCCTCATATTTTGTGAGTATTATTTAGTTGTTGCATGGAACTTAAATTCTCAATATTAACATATGAGGTTATGATTTCATGTCTGTTTGGATCTCCGTAATAGTTGTTGTTTGTTTTAGATTATTATTGTGATTTGCAATATTTATTTGTCGCAAGCTCTTGTTTTGGCCCTCCACGCAGAGGAAAACCTAAACTAGCTTTGCCCTATAAAATTATTTTTCATTGCTAAAGTTATGTGCGCGTGATTAAATTATTTATTGCTTAATTTGAATTATCTTTCGGACTTGCATTGCATGTAGGGTTAGGGCAACATTACATCCGCCACCTATAGATTGAATTATTTATTGCTTTATGACGTGTATATGTAATACTTGATAACAGTAATTAGGTCATATGGGATTTTTTCCTTCACTCATGTATATGTATGAGTAAGAGCCTTTGTAATTGACATTAGCTAATAATATTTTGTGCTACTTTCAACTTAATATCGGAACGACCCGTGTTGTTACGAACAAGAATGATGAAGTTGCATTTGCATGAAAGTATGGATACAAACTCGGGAGGCAATCTCCCGCCAAGCACTTAGAGGTTGGGTCTTCCAAAGCACCTTTTCTCCAAAGAGAGCCCAAAAGACTGATTTCAAAGATCCCGCTACCATCATACCTCTCCCCCTTATATAGGTGAGAGAGGGCACACATAATAAGAAAGTACAAAACATATTAATTCATGTAATTAATTAATTCAAAATTAATTAATAATGATTCATCAATATTAACAAATTCATTAATATTAATTACAAGATATTATATTCTACCGTGAATTTATCATGAAGACGTCCATGTACCGCTTCGGTGGTTCCGACAAGGGGGGTATGCTCAGGAGAATGTGTGAGCGTAACACTATACCGCCCTTGAAAATCGACCTTGTCTTCAAGATCGAGCCTCCAATATGACGTGAGATCTCTAACAATGGAGGCGACAGAGACAATATGGATGAAAGGCATGAGGAAGAGAAAGGCGTCAGGCGGCCAGTAAAGAAAAGGTGACAAAAAGGTGGGTCGTGTATGAAGGCTGGTGGGGTCTGAGGGGAAGGAGTAGGCAGATTGTTGAAAAAGGAAATGGTAGTAATAAATGTGGAGGGGAGTGTGGGGATCAGCTGCCAGAAGAATAAACAGAAAAAAAATTTGGCACATGCAGATGAGTGATTGGGTGATATTTTGGGTGCATGAAAAGAGGCGCTGGAGAAAAGTGGATGGCAATAGGAATAGCAGGCAGTAGGCGGGGAGATGGTCGAATAGAAGACCCCAAGGAAAGTTACATAGCGATGAGCTCACGGAAAATAAGTTGAGGGGGGACGAGGGTGGGCGGATATTTGGCGTAGCGGTACGAGGGCGGGTCGGATATTCTGTGCGGTAGGACGAGGGTGGGGCGGATATTCGGTGCGACGTGACTGGAAAGGGGGGGAAAGTAAAGTTCACAGCTATTGAGGTTGGTAATAGGGCATTTGCGGAGGGAAGAGGTGGCAGATGCATGTGGGAAGCAAAAATGTTGATGGCAGAAAGTATGTGGGGGGAGGCAAAATAAGAAATATTGTGTAAAGCTGCATAGAGAGTTTATTTGGACTCGCATGGAAAAGGATATTGGAGTGGGGCCCGAAAGGGAAAAATTGGATTTAATTTACCATGTCGTCTGGGCTTGGGATTCCCATGGTGAGGAAATAAATATTTTGGGTAGATAATGCTAAGATGCGACCTGACCAGGAAGTGACAGTGTTTCGGCTTATAGTGAACGAAACAAAGCTCGAGGCCTGGAGGTGTCAATGTCGTGTGGAGTGAGAGACGTGCGGGGGCTGCAGTGGGTGGAAGTGATAGCGCAGGTGATGTGGACGCGGCGGAGTCGCGTTGTGGCCGTCGGGGCAAAGGGTTGATGTGGGCGGCAACGTGGCTTTCGATAAGAGGCAGGAAGATAACCAATCGTGGTTGGGGAAGTGAAACTAGGGTGCGGGAAGGGTTTTGCAGTGTACAGGGGCGCTGGAGATGGGGTTGCGACGAGGATAGCCAGGCGAGGGTTGTTCGGGACGTCTTATCGATAGCTGCCACTTGCCCCATGCCCTGTCATCGTCGGCGTCCTCCCTTCTATCTCGTTTGGAGCTGGGTCGTGCCCCAGGCCGAGGGGGTTCTCGCCCCATGGGTTCGAGGCCTCATGATGTTGCGTATTCCACTGAGGTTTATGAAGAGCCTCGTACGTACTCCCCGTCTTCGGGTCCTCTACATGCTCCCCCTTATTTTTGTCTTCTCTATCTTCTTCTTCCCTAGTCTTCTTTTTCCCTTATTTTCTTCTTCCCTAATCTTCTTCTTCCACAATCTTCTTTTTTCTTAATCTTCTTCTTCGATAATTTTCTTCTTCCATAATCTTTTTCTTTCCCAATCTTTTTTTTTCTCCCTAATCTTCTTCTTATTCTTCCCTAATATTTTTTCCTTCCCCAATCTTTTTCTTCTCTAATCTTCTTTTTTCCCTAAACTTCTTCTTCCCTAATCTACTTTTTTTTCTTTCCTAATCTTCTTTTTCTTCCACATTCTTCTTCTCCTAATCTTCATCTTCCTCAATCTTCTTCTTCTTTCTTAATCTTCTTCTACTTCTTCTACTGATTCTTTCCAAATCTTCTTCTTCCTTAATCTTCTTTTTCTCGTACTCTTCTTCTTCTCTAATCTTCTTCTCCCATATTCTTCTTTACATGTAATTGTTTTTTATATTAAATGTGATATATAATGTTAGATTATACAGGTTGTCGATCAAGTCACTGAAAAGATGATAGGAAGAAGAAGGGGGAGAAAGAGATCTAAAGGGAAAAACTAGAGAACTAGGGTTGAGGAGGAGAGAAGAGGGAATACCTTGAGATATCTTGCATGCCTCCACAAGAGAGCAGCCCGGGTATAAATACCCGGACCAAGGAGGGGCCGGCCGGCCCATCCAAAAGGGGCTAAACCCGTTGGTTCAGCCCCGACCGGCCGGTTCACTGAGTGGGGGCTGAACCAGATGGTTCAGCCCCGTTGTTGTTTGCCGACTCCTTGCGTCTACGAACATATTGACGCCCCGAGAAGCGTAATGGCGGCGTAACATTCCCCTCTCCATCAAGAACCAGTTTTTCCCCAAGGTGGTAGTCGGGGTAAAGCTCCTTAAAGTCCAGCAAATCCACCCAGGAATTGTGCGCCGCCGAGAGGTCCTTCCACTTGACCAAGAGCTCGGGGCGGTACTCAGCGCCTCACCGTTTCCACTTGAGCAACACAACATCCTCTGGAAGTGGGAGAAGCTCGCCCGCACTGGTAGCCTCTGGCAGAAAAGCACTCGGTTGGACATTGGCACCAACCTTCCGCTTGAGCAAGGATAAAGGAAAAGTTGGGTGAATGCGGGAACCCATAGGCAGTGTCAACTTGTAAGCCACTGGCCCCACCCTGCTAAGTATACGAAAGGGGCCGTAATACCGGGGAGATAACTTCCGATTCAGACGACGAGCGACTGACAACTGTTGGTACGGTCGGAGCTTGAGAAACACTTCATCGCCCACTGCAAACTCCCTCTCCCTGCGATGTTTGTCCGCCTGAACCTTCATGCGATACTGGGCAAGGCGAAGGTTCTCACGCAGGGTTGCTAACATGCGATCCTGTCACGAAGAGCCCGATCAACCGCCGGCATGGTCGTGCTGCCCGGCTCATAGCTGCTCAGAGTAGGAGGGGGCGGCCGTAAACAACCTCAAACGGGGTCATCTTGCTGGCGGAGTGGTAGGAAGTGTTGTAGCAATACTCGGCCCAATGCAACCACCCCGGCCAAGTCTGGGGCTTGTCCATAACAAAACAACGGAGATAGGTCTCCACTCCCTGATTTAAGACCTCCGTCTGGCCGTCCGTCTGGGGGTGATGTGTTGTGCTGAAATGTAGACATGTCTCTTGCAGCCGGAATAGTTCTTGCCAAAAAATGCTCACAAAGGTGGGGTCCCGGTCAGAGATAATAGCACGAGGCAGGCGATGCAAGCAGATAATCTCCCGAGCAAAAAGAGCGGAGACAGATTCGCCGGTATATGGATGGCTCAAAGCAAGGAAGTGGCCGTACTTGGAGAGTTTGTCAACCACCACCAGAATCGCGGATTTTCCTCGAGACTTGGGCAACCCGTCAATGAAATCCATCGACATCGTATCCCAAATATGTTGCGGAATCTCGAGAGGCACAAGCAGTCCTGCCGGCGAGGTCGTCTCGTACTTCTGACGCTGGCAGATCTCACATTGCCGCACAAACTGTTGTATGTCGCGGCGCATGTCGGGCCAAAAAATATTTGTTCGCGCCCGCTGAAGGGTACGGAGCACTCCCGCGTGACCGCCTGTCGGTGAAGAATGAAACTCGTGCATCATCACGGTTTTCCATGCCGAGTCCGGAGGATTAACCACTCAGCCATGATGGTAGAGGCGGCCATTCTAAAGGTGATAGTCGGAGTCCACGGTTTCACCGCAGTTAAAGCATAAGCCCTTCTCTTTCCTGGCTTGAAGTTCGGCCCATGAAAGCCGTGTCACCATTGGATTGCCAGCCGCTGAGGGATCCCGTCGTGCAACTGCGGGGGCCGCTGGTTGCCTCCCCGTGGTACGAGTCTGCTGTCTGTGGAAGCGTTCCTCCTGGATGCGGGTCAACGTGATAGCATGATTCAACGTGCGGGGCATGTGTGCGTGCACCTCATCACGAAGGTGCTCCTTAAGTCCCGAGATGAAGCAGTTGAGTAGCGTCTTTCTTCCCACTGCACCCGATTTGCCAATTTTTCAAACTCGGTGCGGTATTCCATCACCGTCCCCTTCTGCTGCAAAATTCTGGAGAAGGGCCTCAAAATCCTCGTACTCCAGGGGTCCAAACCGGACCGTAAAGCCCTCCACAAACACTGCCCAGGGAACGTAGTTCCGGCCCCGTAAAAACCACTGCGTCCATTAGAAGGCATTGTCCTCCAGATGGAAGGATGCAAGTTGAACTCATTGCCCTTCCGGCACATACTGATAACTGAAGAAGAGCTCCGCTTTGTGTAACCACTCCAACGCGTCTCCTCCGTTGAATTTGGGGAAATTCATGCGGGTTAATTTTGTGGGCATGTACGCCCGCGGCGCGCCCTGTCCTTGCCAACCATGATTGTGCCCATAGCCGGCTGGTCTCCTTTGCTCCCCCGGGTCAGGAAATCCGCCCGAATATCCCTTGTTGATACATTGCTCCCACTGGAGGAGTTTGGTCGGCCCAAGGAATTCTCGGTCTGAAGCCTCCTATTGGTCTGAAGCCCCCGGTTGAGGAAGAAGCCCTCCCACTCCCAGCGGAGGTGGTCCGGCCTGACCCAAAGGTCTCCCGATCCCGCCCTGATCCTCCCCAACCCGCCGCCAGGGGGTGCGGCCTGCACCGAAGTCGCCCTGGGACGAACTCGTGCCCGACGGGTTCGGGTGGTGTCTCTCGCCAGCGGCCGCCTTCCACGCGCTAGGGTTCGCGCCGATCCCGCGCCCTAGCGCCGCCCCCGTCGCCGCCTCTCCTAGGTCCCGTCGTTTTGAGTCCGGGGTTTGGAGATTCGTCGCTCTCTACGCTTGTCGGGCCCTTCCCTTTCAGATTTTGCGCTAGTAATGTCTTGATCTCCTCCATCTGAGCGTCGATCTGTTCTTCAAGTCATTGCGTTGACGTCCTCATGTTTTCCTCTATGGCGGCCACCGAATCCGTCAATCCAACAAAGTTTTCTTCTAGGGTTTCCAAGCGGTTGATTTCTTCTTGCGTGTGGGTAGTAACCATGGTGGAGAAACGTTCCTCTGATACCAAATGATAGGAAGAAGAAGGGGGAGAAAGAGACCTAAAGGGAAAAACTAGAGAACTAGGGTTGAGGAGGAGAGAAAAGGGAAATACCTTGAGATATCTTGCATGCCTCCACAAGAGAGCAGCCCAGGTATAAATACCCAGGCCAAAGAGGGGCCGGCCGGCCCCTCCAAAAGGGGTTGAACCAGTTGGTTCAGCCCCGTTGTTGCTTGCCGACTTCTTGCGCCTACGAACATATTGACGCCCCGAGAAGCGTAATGGTGGCGTAACAAAAGAATTGAAATCTCTATAATACAATCCATTATGTCAGGACAACATAAGTAGTTTGTATGTAAATTGGATATATGAAAGGAGATTAATGAATCTGAAGAGAGATATTAAGAAAACTAAACTCGAATGATTATTACTATTATTATTTTAAGAAGAGAAATATATGAATAAGGCATCAATGCAAGGGCTTTGCTCAGGGTTAACCCAAACAGAGGAGGCGGGTTGTGAGTTTCCTCTCATTATAAATGTGATTAGGTTTAGGTGTCCTGATTGGACTCCAGGATAGTTGATAACCCTAAATATGAAAAGAATGTGGAAGTGCTAAACAAAAGACACGTAATGAATGAATAAACGAAAGATGAAATTTATCTTTAACATTGCCCAATGAATAAAGCTAAAGATACAAGATACAATAAATGATAAGATGATATGAATGTTGAGAAAAAACGTAAGTAAGAAGATGATTCAATTGAACGCATAATACTTACAAGAAAAGAATTTCAATTTCAAAGTATATCTTTTCAAAATAATGATAACGATGATATCCATTAAGTATGCTTATAAATTGTTATTAATCTTTATTTCTATTGTAGGTAATTAAAGAAGGTAAGAATTCGCTAAGTATGCTTACTAATTCTTTAGATAAATAAATTAGTATAGCTGAAGGACGAAGTAGCTCCTGATGTCAACAGTAAACATATGGCAAAGGAAATGCGGCTCCAGATAGAGAAGTATCATCTTTGGGTGGAGGTGGCAACAACGGTGTGTGGAGTACTCGACGCTCACCGGGAGAGCTGCAGGGACCTGGACTACCAGCATGAGAAATTTCAGTTTTACTTTAGGTAGATTAGTCTTGTCTGTGTGTGATGTATATACACTAGATGTTGGTTAGCGTGTTTGCATGCTATTAATGTGAATATATGGAATTTCATGTGGGAAATGTATGATAATGATAAATCGTGTAGGAGATGGCATCACATGGGATAAAAGACAATGACACGAGGAAGGACGAAGGAAAAGGGAATGTCGTTGTGAATTCTTAATTCTTTACATGTATTTGTTTTTTATATTAAATATGATCTATCATTTTATATTATACATATTTCCGATTAAGTCACTAAAAAGAATTGAAATCTCTACAATGCAATCCGATATGCCCACACAACATAAGTAGTCCGTAGGGAAATTGGACATAAAAAGAAGATTAATGAATCTGAAGCGAGTAATTAAGAAAACTTAACTCGAATGATTAATATTATAAAAAGAAAAGATATGAATAATACATCAATCAAAGGACTTTGTTAAGAGTTAACCCAAACAGAGGAGGTGGGTGTGAGTTTCCTCACATTATGAATATGATTAGGTTCAGGCGTCCTTATTGGACTCTAGACTAGTTGATAGCCCTGAATTTGAAAAAATGTGAGCGTGCTAAACAAAAGGCACGTAATGAATGAAAAAAATTATCCTTAACATTGTCTAATAATGAAAGCTAAAGATACAAGGTACAATAAATGATAAAATAATATGAATGTCAAAATAAAACTTACGTAATAAGACGATTCAATTGAACGTCTAATACTTACAAGAAAATAATTTCAATTTCAAAGAATATTTTTGCAAAATAATGATGATGATGTATTTTAGTTATGACTATAAATTGTTGGTAACCCTTAACTCTACTGTAGGTAATTAAAGAAAGTTAGAATTCACTTAATCTGTTAACTAATTCTTTAGATAAATAAATTAATATAGGTGAAGGACTAAGCGAATCTCGATGCCAACAGTAAACAGATGGCGGAGAAGATGAGGCTCCGGATAGAGATTTGTCATCTTTGGGTTAAGAGGTGGCTACAGCAATGTATGGAGTACTCGACGCTCACCGGGAGAGTTGCAGGGAGCCAGGGACCCGGACTGCCAGCATGAGAACTTTCAGTTTTACTTTATGTAGATTAGTCTCATTTATGTGTGATGTATATACTGTATATGTTAGGTGAAAATTATATATATACTAGATGTGGGTTTGTGTGTTTGCATGTGATGCATCTTTTGTAAATCCTGACATTTGTATATTATATGTAGGGCTTTTTCCATGTATCATGTTACATGTTTAATGACATATTTTGTGCTACATTTTTTAAAGTACAATGGAATATTTATACTGTACGTTAAATATCTCACTTTGTGTCTCTAATGATACATGAAATGAAATGAAAATATTAAATTGTGGCGGTTACCGGAAAGGGCGGCGTTACAACTGCTATTCCATACCGGATTTGTTGATTTTGTCTTTACACACACAAAAACGGACAACATCACCATTTGTGTCATCATTAAGCACGACAGAGGCTCATTGATCGAGGAAGACTTAGCTCAGGAAATATGCTACGAGGAGGGATTTTGAGAAGAAATTCAGAAACCAGATAATCACACTGTTAGAGCCTCATTCGATCTTAAGAGCAAGCTTGATTTTAACGACAAGTGGGGATGTTATGGGCATTTACGCCAGGTTATCACGTTATGAGTCTTCATGCCAGTTTAATAAATGAGTCATTAATGTCTTACTGATAGTTGAGTCAATTAACGTATGTCATTAAGATATTAGTTCTTAGAGTCAATTAATGTGTTTTTAGTAGTTGAGTCAATTAATATGTGTCACTAATATGTTAGTTGTTAGTTGAGTCATTTAATGTACATCATTAATATGTTAGTTGATGGTTGTCTTGTAATATTATTTAAGTACCTCTTAGAGTATGAACAAAGTATGCATGAATTGAAGTCTATTCTCTTGTCCCAAGTTATGAGATCATGGTAATTGATGTATTCTAAATTGCATCAGTAGTTCTCTCTCTCCAGAGCACACCCACTTAGGAGATCGCGGTTTCGGCTCTATAGTATCCTTACATCTCCACCATCATCTACACCTTCAATCACCTCTCCAGCGACGTCATCGACGTTCTGTGGCAAGTTTGTAGCACATTCTAATCACTATTTCAACCTTTTTTTAACATCTAATTCATTTATCATTTAACAAAGTGCCAAACTACATGGATTATTCATATTGCTACAAAATAGGCCTCAGCATTAAAACCTAAGATATTTACAAATTAGATGATAATATATATTTGAATTTACATAATGCTAATTGAAACTGAACAAAAGTTTGAATCATATTCATCAAGAAACGTTTACAGTAAAAAAAAGGAGCTTAACCTGCCTGCCAAGAGCTCTAGATGTCCAGTGCCAGTTGCCCTGTATGCGACAAGATCACCTAATAGCCTCGCCACAGAGTAAACCTCGTCTTCTTCCAAGACACTCCTGCATTTCACCAGAAGTAAAGAGTCAAGATATTGACTATTTGATAGGAATTCTACCATCATTCAAATTCCAATGAGATTCGTACAAGTACTTTACACGTCCCAGGCAGCATAAAGCTTCACGAATGCCATGATCGAACACTTCCCTGTAGTGAGCTCTCCAAGCCGTATCATGAGTTGCATAGAATGATCTCCATCTCAAAACATCAGTTCCAGTAAAACATTGGGTGATGACCACAAGCCACATAAGGACAAGGAAAGAAAGCATTACGAACTTTTTCCATTCTATATCTTTCATATCATGGCCTGTAATTAATTTTCAGTTCTTTGGTTATCAACTATTAAGGCTATTAAGCTAAAATTTATTTAAAAGAAGCAAAAGAAAAATTCATGATGCAATCAAAGCACATGTCTTGTCTGAATAAGCCTAAGAACATATCTCATTATACATAATATCTTGAAAAGAAGAGAAACCTGAAACTTCACCCAGAATTCTAATCAGAAATATTCCTTACACCAGCAAGTATCTTCTACCCTACAACAAGGCCTGTGTGGGATCAATTTCTTTTTGTAAATAGATTAGAAGGTTAATAAATTATTCTTATGCTGTTTTTTAATTGATTCATTTTTTTAAATATTGAAAACACATTTTATGGTGTAAGTAATTTCCAGGGAAAAAAATTTAATTGAGCTTCTAGAGAACTACATAAGGTAAGCAACCACAATGCAAGCTATCGAACTTTAAGAACTAAAAGATATACATATATAAAAAAATCAAACAAAAAGAAAGAAAATTATTTTGGGATGCAATCATTATTTGTAGATTCATTCAAAAACTAAATTAGTATATTCATCCACTTGTGTGATTAAATTAAGGGTGTTTATATTCGCGCAACTTCTCTCGCTCTATATGCAGAGCTTTGATATATGCAGCACACTGAATCTTATTTGTACACCAATTTGATATTCACAGACCAAGAGCAAAAAAATCAAATGAGCAGAGGAAGAAACATAAGTATAATTCATAATTCATGCAAATCTCATGGGCATAACCTAAGCAAGAAAACTACAATATCTTAAAATTACTAAACCTCTATCGCATTTATACAAGGGAAAATACTCTTTGGTAAAACATTCATCTTTCCAATTTTAGACTTCTTTATTACAAATGTTCTAATTTTTTATAAGTGAATTTAATTTGTATGTTTTTATTTAATTTTATAAAATGCATACTCATCCCCTCAATTTCGATTGAGTTATTTATTAGGCATGACAAAAATTTTACAAAAATGACAAACAAAGGATTTACTATTGCGTCAGGGCACGGGGAACATGTGCACGGCTATTTGTATATATATAAATCAGTATCATTGTAAACATAAAACTCCAGTTAATCTAAAAATAAATCCGCGATTAATTAAAAGACTTCTTCAGTTCTTCCTGTAATGAATTCTATATAAATACCATTAATTAGAAATCAGGAAATAAAATTCATAGAAATAAACTGTAAAAACAGATCGGATTTGCAAACATATGATTATCACTAAATTTTAAAACCTTAACTAATTAAAGCTGATATAGAGGAAATAATTTAGGGTAGTCGATCCAAATTGAACTCTTTAAAAGCATTGAGAAATGATTTTGAGGATTAAGTAATGGAAAATGAAGAAGATTAATACTCTAAGAGTTAACCAACGAAAATCAAAAACAAAGAAGCTTTGCATGTGGCAATCGGGTACGTCGAGTAGATAGCTTGATGGAAGCCCCTTCGCCGGTGAAGAGGAACAATCCTCTTCAGCTTCTTGCCGGAGCACAGGAGTAAAATTGTCGGAGAAAGAGCAGGCAGGTTGTTACAAAGAAGAAAAAGGGTAAGGGACGAAGATGAATAACAGTATAATGCATGGAAGAATGCATGAGGTAGTCAGGAAGTCATCGATAACAATGGAAAAATTGGAACTTTAAGTCGAAATACCAAGCAGAATCGAAATCCATGACGAATGGGCTCGGGGAAAAGTTAGTGAAAGGACACAAAACAACCTAGCAACAAAACAATATAGGTTTATTGCCTATTTGACCATAGAGGCTAAATAAAATAAATTGAAATTAGTCAACCGAAATAACGTCAGGATGTATCGACCAAAATATTGGCAAATCTATCGGTCGATAACGGATATATCAGACGATATACTCAAAAAAAAAATTTGTAAAAAAAATATTGGAAATGCTTCATTTTGTCCATGAAACCTTTATGTCGGCTAACATATCGGCCATGTAGGAAGATATCCACAATATTGGGCGCCGACCCCATGGGATGGATTGCTCGTGCGGAACAATTTGTCGTCGTTTGACTCCGGAGCCACAAAAGGTTGTTATGGCTCTCATCGGCATGGAAGGATCAGCACTCCATTGGGTCTGCTGGCTACGACAGCACAACACTTCGCTCTCCTGGGCGAAACTTCAGCAGGATCTCATCCACAACAATAATATTCGCTATTCAGAGACAATGGTTGAATGTTTGTGTGTTGTCCACCAATAAGGCTCCATTGACGACTACATTGATGAGTTCATCGCCTTGGCGATGCACGTTCTGGGCTTACTGCCTAGAGCTGTCACGGTTCCGGTTTGGTTCCGGTTCTACTAAAACCGTGAATCGAACCATAAAGGTAACGGTTCTTCAAGTTAGAACCAAAACCTTATTTGATTTGACCGGTTCCAGTTCTGGTTCCGGTTCTAATATAATTTTTTGGAACCGTAGGGCCTACGGTTCCGGTTCCGGTTCGCTAAGAACCAAAATCAAATTATTTACTTGTGGTTCGGTCCGGTTCTATGCGGTTCCGGTTCGATTCCGGTTCAAGGGATGTTAATGTTATGAAATGTAAACTTCAGAGATGTTTTTGTAATTTTGAAAGTAGGAGTGCAATTTGTAATTTAGCAAACTTAGAGGGGAGATCAAAATAAATGACCATATATATATGGATATTTATGCATAAAAACAACCATTCTCACAGAATGAGTGATGTGTCGCCTATGAAAAATTTTCCTATGAAAAAAAAATCATTCTATGAAAAATGTTCACTCCTCATATAGTCATATACATACACATTTATATAAACAAACAAATATATACAAATTTACTCTCCCTATTATCATTTTTAAATGAAAAAACAATATTGCTTATGCATAACTCCTAATTTATCCTTAATCACATAAATATTAAAGTTTCGGAGCAAATTAACCATAAACATGAATGAATCTGAAGAAATTTACATCAATAAAAACTATGTAAAGTTGCAAATAAAGTCATCAGAGTAAGCAATTACACTCTTATTTGCATGTCTTTTGTGCAATAGGAGTATGAACGAAACATTGTGATGCAGAACAAAAAAAATTCAAATCTTTATAAAATATTTGAATAAAACGTTGCGAATATGGAAGAGATGTGTACAAAGAAAGCGATTAAAACATTGCAGATCATGGAAAAATAAATAAATAGAAGTGTACGAACAAAATATTGCAGGTCATGGGAGAAAAATGTATCGGTTTCTGAAGGGATTATAGTGATGCACTAGGATCGCTTGCAGAGTACACTGATTCAGAGAGCAGATCCACAAATGAGTGATGCGTCGCCTCAAGCTCTTTCTGATCGGTGGCGAGGGGCGGGCAGTGATCGAAATCTCTCCTCTATCACCGGAATGTAGACTTCCTTTTCGTGGAGGGGCTGCCCGTGATCCCTAAACCCTCTGCAAAAACAGAATCAGATAGAACACAAAATAATAGAAGAAGGACAAGAAGATCGTCAATGGAGTTGGTACGGTGGTACCTGAGCTGAGAGCGGGAGAGGGGTGGAGTTCAATGAAACCAGCCCGACGACGACATCAGAAAAAAGCGGGTATTTTGGGATAGCGGGAGAGGATATGTGAAGCACTGCAGCCTGAAATCCTGCGGGAGAGGAGATGTGCAGCATTGCAGCCAAGAAAAAATAAATGTGCTGAACAAGAAAAATAGGCACTCAAATATAGTTGAACAATCCTGTACAGTTGTATGTGACAGCTGCGGATTGATATTTGACATATTTTTTCTAGGATATTATCAAAATATAAAATAAATACTTTAATAATGCGAAAATAATAATAATACTAATAAATATTACAGAACATCTATACATACAACGTTTAAAATGATAATGATAAAAAGCTATGATATTTATTAAATAGTGCATAACATCTTTTTTTACTTAAATATATGTGTAGAATATCTATACATACAATATTTAAAATAATCAATATCTTTGCATATTTTTTAGGGTATTATCAAAACATAAAATAAATACTTTGTATGGTAAATAATTTTTTTTTATATTAAAATAATAATAACAAACGGGTTGCGGTTCGGTTCCGTATCGGTTCGGTCCGGATCGGGTCTAAAATTTTTGAAACCGTTCGAGACTTGCATGTTGCGGTTCCGGTTCCGGTTCCGATCCGGATAATAAAATGATGGAACCATACCCGGACCAATGTTGTTCACGGTTCCAAAATTCAAACCGGAACCCGGATAATTAGCGAACGGTTTGGTTTGGTTCTTTGCGGTTCCGGTTCGGTTCCGACTCGGTTTACGGTTTTCGGTTTTAAGTGACAGCTCTATACTGCCAGATCACTACTTGGGCTTTTTATGCAAGGGATCCTCCCCCACATCTGATCCCGCCATCGCACCCACCACCCCCAGGATGTTTACTGATGTTATAGACCTAGTCTGCTTGGTGTAAGAGAACTTCAAGATCATCTCCATCGATATCGTCCTGCCACCAGGGAATCCTACGCCACAACTGCTTTCTTACCCTACTCCACCCTTTCATCCACCACTCCAAGTACATATCGTGGCTCCCCCGCATCTCAGACCACCACCCCGACTTCCCGGCCACCGAACGACCCCTGGGTGACGAACCACGAGTATCACGTGTTGGGTTTTCTATGGGGTGACACATCATATGTGCGCAGAGGAAATTTCTTCAAGAAAGCCCTAGATGCGAATCTTGCGATAACCATAAATCAAGAAATAAAATAAAGAAGTACATGTGTCAGAATCAAGCCTCAACTCGATCGAAATGCTCCGAGAGTTGTTATGGCTAAGACGGATTCAAAATCGAAGACATCTTCTTCGTTCTGCACCTGATTTGAAATCAGCGGCTCGGTAGATTGAGTTCACGCAGAACTAGATCTGTGACTTCACAAGTTCACAGGTATCCATACTAACACCAAGAAATGTTTCACTGTTGTCGAGCAATAAAAAACTAGAAGTTCGTCTCCACGGATTGTTAAATATGTCGTCGAAGAAGATGACCAGCACTAGGGTTCCGGTTCGCAAAAAGAAGCAGTCGCCATCTTCGGGATCGTCGTTCTGAACACTACAGAAAGGGTCGGGTGAACAGTCAGGCTCAATCCTAGAACTGAAATTATATCTATATATAATTATCAGTAAACCGAGTTCAGGCTCAATAGGAATTACCTTAAGAACAGGTGAACCAGGTTTAAGGTTTAAAACCAGGAGAAAAAGCTGACTCTGGCAGCTAGATGTCTAGTCGATCGGCTTGATGTCCAGATATCTTCAAGGCAATATACACTGATGTCTAGACGATCGACTAGAAGTCCAGACAACTTTAAGGCGATATACATTATATCGGTTAGATGTCTAGATGACTTCAAGTCGACATGCACAGTATCAGCTAGACATTCAAGTTAATCAACTAGAAGTCCAAACAGCTTCAAGGCATTATACACTATATCGGCTAGATGTCTAGACGATCGACTAGAAGTCAAACAGCTTTATGGCGATACACACTATATCAGTAGATGTCTAGACGACCGACTAGAAGTCTAGACAGCTTCAAGGTAATGTACACTATATCGAATAAATGTCTAGACAGCTTCTAGTCGACATGTAATATATTGGTTTAAGATTCAAGTAGACAATGTTCAAATCGTCATATCATCAAGTCGATCGACTTGAGGTCTAGCTGATAAACATACTTGTCGACTGAAGCCAAGTGTTCAGTCAAGTCGATATACAATATATCGACTTGATGTCTAGCAGATATTATCTGGTCGATACGCGCACGATCTAGTTGATACTGTCCAGTCGACACAAACATGGCCTAGTCGATATACATATATCGACTAAATGGTCTAGTCAACATTGTCCAGTCGACATAAATATTTTCTCCCATTCAATTCAATCTTGGCTCTTGACTTATATCATATGAGTCGAGCCACCCAGATCATTTATCTAATTTCTCGTACATTATTATGTGTGACCCCATTAGTTCATATTACGTTGGTAGCGAGGTTAACTCCTTGACTACTTCCAGATCACATAAGACCCTAACACCACGATCTTCGCATCATGGTAATTTGTTTCAGTTGTAAACAACCCTACTCCCCAACTCATGACTGCCCTCTGAAGGGGCTCTGCGTCACCATTGGCAAGGACCCGAAAATCACCCTTAGGGATTTTGAATCCCTTGAGGACAATGGCTCACTTAATGTTATGGGCCCCACTGCACGTCTGCATTGTCTCAAATTTTTGTGCTCCGCGGTGAGTGACACCTCTGACTCCCTCACTATGACGCTCCATGGTTCCCTAGTTGGCACTCCCCTAACAGTGTTGATTTATAGTCGGACCAGCCACAATTTCATCTCCCCGCACCTGAAGATACGGCTTGACATTTGACCATCTACTTCCCCTCCTTTCATTGTTTGCTTGGGCGATGATCGTCCCACTACCACTTGGGGCCTTACGTACCTACACATGTATTTGCCCTTTTCGAGCAAATTTCTACTCTTTTGAGCTCAGTGGTCTTGACGTCATGCTTGGCATCGCGTAGATTCGTACATTCAGGGATGTGCATATCAACTAGGCACGCATAATGATGCGCTTTTCTCAAGCGGGAGTCTTTTTCCTCTTGGAGGAGGAGGCATCCTTGCCCCATGTATCAGTGATACCCCATCCCCCTCAGCAGCATGCATCGGTAGATTATGGCACATACATGTGACGCGGCGTCGAGCCGATTCGCCCCACAGCAACTCCACTATCCCATCTGCGGTGCATCTCAATAGTTGTTTCTGCCTTGAGAACATGGTGAATTTTCGAGAAGACGAAAAAGGGCAAGGGACAAAGAGACGAAACGAGAACACTACGCATAAGTCGACATCAGGTCCAAAGCGACGTGGACACAAATCCCAACTGGACGACAGACGTTCGCAAGTAGGGGCGCATGGGTGCAACGCAACCGTCAGCCTTATCTTTTATTATCACAAGTGTATTTTGGGCCATTGGTTATTTACCCTTTTGCCCTTGCATGCTTTGGAATTAAATACAATATAAGCTTATATGTATCTTTCATTTGAGGTTGCTTGGATGTATGAATAAAGAAAACCCTGGGGGTTGAAATTTTTCCCTTCTTCATCCTCCTTCTTGACTCCTCTCTCTCTCTCCTCCTCTTCAACCCTAGCACCTAACACAAGTGGAGTCAGGAGGGCGAAGGAGCGGTTAGGTGGGATGTATGTTGTGGGATGGAGTAGCGCAGAGGGGAAGGGGGCTGTGTTTAGAAAGTCTAAAATGTTATATAAAATATGATCTTGGTGTTTAACTAGAGAGTGCAAATAGCGATAGAAGATGTGTTATAAACACCCAAATTTAGAAATCAAATGTTAAAGGTAGATGACATTTTTTACAAAAAAAATTTATTTTGAAAGAGCATAATAAATAGAATAATGAGGTATATTATGGATTGATCCAAAGAAGTAAAGTAGATTTAGCTTTGAAAAATATAAATAAAGATAAAGATACACGTTTCAATGAAATGCACTTTCAAATTTAGTGTTATAGGGTAGATTTCAGTGCTCTGATTGACAAGTCTTTAGATGCAATTTTGAAGACTTTGAGAATGTCAAATGGTTGTAAAAGAAGCAATTTAGTATCAATATTTAAAAACAAATGAGAAAATCAATCAAACTTGCATGTAAAACGATGAAGTTTCCAAAAAATTTATGGACCACGGACTTATAAAAGCTATGTCAATTTTAAATGATCAAAACAAAATTAGTAATTCTTTGATTGAATTCTTTTCTGCAACCAAATAGTAAAATTTACCAATTCCATTTCAGCATATTGAATTCAACGACCTGGCTGAGCATTAGAATTTGAATTTATACCAGTTCTAATTCTGGCAATTTCAATTTTGTCTAACTGAACAGAACCTTACGCAAATCTTTTTTAAGAGAATCAATGGAAAATATATATTTAAAAAGATCAGTGGTGCAATCAGCTTGCCAAGAGAGGTGGGTTCTTCAGGAAGATGGACTGTTCAAAAAAAATGGAATACATTAGTCATTAACTCAAATAAAAAGCCATATCGAGACAAGGAGAAGGAAAGAGTTTCAAATTCACTTACTCAGCTTTGACTTATAATCGTCAACTAAATTTATGACGTCAAGTTTTCAATGCTCAAAAAAATGCATTCGCTGCACCCTCATTATGAACAACATTGGGTATCAAGAATGCCTGAGCGAATTGACAAAGAGGCGACTTCAAGAACTCCAAAATTGGTCCTCACGCATAGAAAAAAATTGTTTGTCCAGACCGTCCATTGAAGAAGAAGCGATTTCACAACAAAAAACCTGGAAATTTTAAATACAACGCCTCCAAAACGACTCCTTAGTTCCAAGGTAAAAAAATGATTGTGGAAGGCATTCAGGTTCAATTGGGACCTCTCCATTAACATATAGAACATAAAATGATCACATATGCAAGAGAGCACAACTCCACCTATGCAGAAATGGTATTATAATGACTTAGGACCTTTGCAAGACTGTTATGGGCCTAACTCGGTGGTGGCCGGAGGTGGATATGACGATGGCGGAGATACCGTGGAGTCGGAACCGCGGCTTCCTAGGCGAGGTTGCTCGTTAGAGAAGAGAGCAACTAAGATCTCACATTCAAAAGATAGGAACTAGAATTCTTTCTTGCTTCCTTCCTACAACACATCCAATGCCTTTACATACGCTACAACATATAAGAAGACAAAACACTAATGATGACACCTAATATTAGACCCGGGGCTCGAGGTTCCTACATAATGATAACAACTAGAAACCTAGATAATAAAAATAATTATAATTATACGCAGCACGTAACACATCATAACTCATAACATCTCACCCTTCCTCCAAAAAAAGCTTGTCCTCAAGCTTTATCAGATACCCTCGTCATCAGAATCCTCAGCGTGAGGGTAGAAAAGCCGGTTGCAATTGTGGTCGCGAGTGTACTGCCCGTCGCAATTGAAACATAATCCCCGAGCGCGGCGGTGCAGCATCTCAGCCCGAGATAATCGGCGGACCGGTGGGGCTGGGGGACCCTTGATACGGCCCTGTTGAATAATGTTGGTGGCAGTTGGATAGGCTTCCTGGGTCAGCTGGAGGTGACGATCGCAGAGCCGGGCCAGACTCATAACAATCACTAAGGTAGCGTTTGGTTCGACTGTTAGGCTGCGGTGCGGTTGGACCGCACCATGATTTTAGCAATAAGTAGTGTTTGGATTGACTTTTTTCCTAAAATTCGTTTCCTAAATTCCACTGTTTTCTCCTATTCTCCATCCGCAAGAAAAATGTGCTTTTCCTGTGCTTCTGGCGGAAGGCGGAAGCAGTGCCCGACAGCAAATCGGAGAGCTCAAGCAGATTTTTCGGCCGCGGATTCACCACCGGTGCGTCGTCGGTAGCTCTCTTGAAGTCTGACCGTGTTGTCGCCGAGCCCGTTCGCTCATTCCTCCAAAGCTCCGACGGAAAAGACCTCCATGGCCGCTCATCTCCTTGTCCCGACCTCCACCTCCTTCTCCGGCGACCTCCGCCTCCTTCTCCGGCGACCTCCACCTCCTTCTCCGGTGACCTCCACCCCCTTCTCTGGCAAGTATAGATCCAGAGAAAGCCTGGGAAAGAGAGAGGCGTTGGGTAAGCAATTTTAGGAATTGTTCTGGGAGTTGTTCTGGGAATGCAATCGGAATCACTAATAAAATTGTTAATCCTTCAATTTCGCTCATATGATCAGTGAGATTATACTGATTATTGGTTGCTAATCCTTCAATTTCACTTTAATTCCACTTAAACGAGACCATCCAAACAATTTTTTGAAAACTTCATTTTGTAAACTTTGTTTCACCAAACAGTTTTTTAACAAAACTCTGTTTTCCAGAATCAGCACTTTTTCTATCAGCAACAGTTCATCAGCAGCTTTTCATCAGCAACAGCTCAGTCAAACAGAGCCTAAGTCCGGAGGGGCCTCAAACTCAACATCCAGTCACAGTCGCTCGCGAAGTCCGGCGGTGAAAATGTCGACCTGCATATCCAGGGCAAGAGGGACATGCGCTAAGAGAAGCTGAAATTGTTCCAGGTACCCGTCCACGGTACCGGTTTGATGTAGAGATGTGAGTGCGCCGAGGGAGTTACTGCGGATAGGAGGTCTGAAACGCAAGTTGCAGAGTCACTTAAAGTCGTCCCAAATCAGATTCGGCCGATCGGTGAGAAGTCGAGAAGCCCATAAAACAGCGGAGTCGGGCATATGGAAAGATGCTAAATGGATCTGATCTGCTGCCGGAGTTTGCTGGTGACCGAAGAATTGCTCACATTTGGTGAGCCAACCCAAAGGATCACTTTTCCCATCATCCACGGTACCAGTTTGACGTAGAGATGTGAGTGCGCCGAGGGAGTTACTGCGGATAGGAGGTCTGAAACGCAAGTAGCAGAGTCACTTAAAGTCGTCCCAAATCAGATTCTGCAGATCGGTGAGAAGTCGAGAAGCCCATAAAACAACGGAGTCGAGCATATGGAAAGATGCTAAATGGATCTGATCTGCTGCCGGAGTTTGCTGGTGGCCGAAGAATTGCTCACACTTGGTGAGCCAACCCAAAGGATCACTTTTCCCATCATAGGCTGGAAATTCCAATCTAGTATAGTGTGGAACAATCGTTGCGTCGGGGTGCGCGAGAACTGGCGGCGGCAGCTCGTGGACGGTCAGGGGCGACGGGGCAGTGCTAAGAAGTGGTTGTGCTTGACTGCTGCTGGCACGATCGTGTGTCAGGGCGGTAGACAGATCATTGTTGAGCTTAGAGAGCGCAATAATGGTGTCTTGTTGACGGTCCCCGAGAGCAGTGTGCGCAGCTTGTTGCGCAATGACGGCCTGGAGCATGGTCATAATTTGATTGAGTTGTTCAGATGAGTCACCCATAGTGTGAGTGGAGGAGCGAGAAGAAGAACGGGTGACCGGCCGGTAGGATTGCGCCGAGTCGGAAGACTGGGAGTGACCACGGGAGCAGCGGTGACGCCCAATGTTGGCACCAGAAGTAATGGCGCGCTAAAAAAATAGAATAAAAAGGTGTCTTGGAGCAGGAGAGGCTGGTCGGGTTAAATATTAAAGGTAGGTTGTTGGATGAAAGAGGGGTTGGGGTAGAAGAGTAATAAAAGTGGGTGTAAATAGGAAAACCGGGCCTAGCGCTTTCTTTTTTAAAAAGTATCGGCAACGGCAGAAGTTAACATTGTGCGGGGCTCGATGCAGCGCAGCAGGGCAGGGGGCTCAAGGAAGAGGCGGCTGCGGCGATAAGGCAGGGAAGGGGATCGAGGGCGTGCGGCTTGGGGATGGCAGGGCGGGCCTTGAAGAAGCGGCGGGTTGCGGCGATGAAGCAGGGTAGGGCTCGATGGCGTGCGTCTTGGGGTTGTCGGGCGGGGCTTGAAGAGATGGCGGGTTGCGGCGATGTTGCAGGGTAGGGGTTCGACGACACCTGAGAAGTTGTTGCTGGGCAGAGAGCTGGCTGGCGCATGAAGTTGCCGGAGTGGGGGTGCGGCATGGAGCTTGCTGGGCAGAGAACTAGCCGGCGTGGAGCTTGCTGGCTCTGAGGCAGAAATCAGTCCCTTTTGTATCCCCCATCCTGTCGATGATTGTGTGTCCTGGTTTTCTCTTTATCATGAGTGTTAGGGGCTGTTTTAGGGTTATTGCAGATTTTGGAGTGAAGAATCCCGAAATCCGGCGATCCCTCCACGGTGCCAACTCTGTGGAACCCTAAGTGACGACTCCTAGGTCTTTTCCTTCGTCACTTTTGTATCCCCCATCCTTAGACTTCGTTTTCCCCTCTAATTCCACCCATCGGACCACCATAAGCACTCCAAAATCTTGGCTGAATTCCTCACAGCAGCCCACTATTCAGCCGCCCCCTGCCAGCAATTCCTACAATGTTCCAGGCCGCCAATCTCCATCATGCACCAACTCCAACTGCTCCTCCTTCCCCCCAACAGCAGCCGACTCCCTACAACCACGCCCATTTTTAGATTTGTCCCCATATTCAAATCTGTCTCCGCAACCCTCCAAACCCCAGTTGCCACCTACCAAATTGCTATCCAGCCACAGTCGCTCCCCTTGTTGTCGTCGCCCCCTTTTCAGCCACCACCAGCCCAGATTTGCTTCCAAAACCATTGGATCCACTCTCTCGCGGCCCGAATCCGCTACCCTATTGTAGGATCTACCCTCCCACAGCCTGGCTATGCTCCCTACAGTCAGATCCAGTCCAACCAACCCTTGTTTCCCCTCTGTATCGTCTTCATCACGTCGTGCTTCACCAGATCTCTATGCCTCGGGCAACCCCATATTTTGTGAGTATTTATTTGTTGTATGGAACTTAAATTCTCAATATTAATATATGAGGTTATGATTTCATATTTGTTTGAATCTCCAGAATAGTACTTGTTTGTTTAGATTATTATTGTCATTTATAGGGTTTATTCGTCATGCACTCTTGCGTTGGCCCTCCACGCGGAGAAAGGCTTAAGTTTGTTTTGTCCTATTGAATTATTTTGTTATTACTAATGTTATGTACGTGCGATTAAATTATTTATTGCTAATTTTTGATTTATTTGTTGGGCTTTGTATTGCATGTAGCCATGTAGGGTTAAGACATCTTACATCCGTCGCCTATAGACCCGTCCTGCATCAGGTATGCGCATAAGTTTTCCACACTTTATTAATTGTGTACTTCATTTCAATTACCTACATTCCATTTTATAGGTTCACATGAATTAACAAGTGATTAAATCTAAATTTGATCACATTGTACTCTAGAGATTAATTAGTTTGTTCACGACAATCTTGATAGCATAGATCACCAATGTCTTGTTTGCATGAAGATGACTTGATAAAATTCCATGTAGATGATCTTGACTCAACTACACACTACTATTGAAAGAAATTTGGAATACCATTGCTCAAGTATTGCTATGTAATCTATTCATCTCCATAAACCAAAATCGAGATGAATGGGCAGAGCACGGCAAGGCCTAAGCAAATTCACAACCATCATTTATCAAAATTTTATCTATCTGCCCCAATCTCTCCATCAAACATGATTACAAAATATTAGGTTTTCTACCTGTTGCTAATTCCATACATTCAATCAGTTCTATTATAAACTTAATCAGGAGACATGAAAGTAACCAAGAGCTTACCTAGAAAGCACACCATGGAATCTGCCTCCTGCCTATAAAAACCCTTCACTATGATGAGCATTACATAAAGCGCCATCAAAAACTGCATAGCATTGACAATCATTCCAAACCTTGTCCACCATAGCCATCGCCTGTATCGCCTCTGCTTACCATTATAAGAACAGGTGGCAATCTCGTTAAAGCTATTTTGAAACTTCCATTATGATGGTACAGTGAGTAACAAAGACATAGAGGAGCACCTGCCGCTCCAATCGGCTATCTGAGGTAATGGAAGCAGTGCCGCCTTCCATAGAATGGCCGGCGATGGTAATGGCAGTGGAGTGCTGCGCCTTGGCCGCCGCAGCCATGCAGCCAATCCGTATGCAAGCGATAACCGAAACAAGCCCGAACGAGTAATTGTCGCCGGCGGGACAGCTTGGAGAAGCGGAGAGCATAAGAAACCCGCCGATCAAGACGAGCCCCACGTTCGACAGCCCTAACAGCATTGACACGCATCGCATATTCTTCATCTTCGAAGGAAGTGGGGAACATTCCGCTGTGGAGTCCCCCATGAGCGCACAAACCCTCGGAAGACGCGTCGTCGATCTCTCGATCTCGAAGCATTAGAAAGGAAGAGCGAGTAGAGGTGGAGGATGAAGAAGGGAAGTAGCAGAGAATTCTCCGATTCCATCGGCGTCGTGTACTCGGGATTCCTCCATAGAGATCGGGTAGGAACCGCGTTCCGAGGACGACGACGAAGCCGGTGAGCTCGGAAACGAGAAAGGAAATCCTCAATGGACAACGGAGGCAAAACCTCAGCTGTGTGTGGTGCTGGGGAAGACGGGTTGCATTTCCTTCCAGCAGTATTTTTTTAAAATAAAAATACATAATAATTAAAAAAACAAAGAGAATTCTTAAAGGTAAATCCAATTTAGATATACGCAAATCAAAATCTTAAAATCAGGTCTTTTTTCCGGTAGTTTTTTATCTATACAAATCAATTTGGATATACGCAAATCAAATTCACCGCCGCTTCCGCTGCATCTCTCGGCCTTTTTGTCGTTGCCTCTTCCGTCCCCCCTTGCATCGCCTCTCTCGCGGCAACTCCCGCCGCATTTCTCGGCTTCTCTGTCACTGCCTCTCCCGTTGCGGGTAGGTTGCGAGGCTTCTGATGAGCGATTTGACGTACAACAGCCAGATGATTTTGAAGGTGCGCACGTCGGTTATTTGTTTTCGTTGCCTCTCCCGTCGTGGGCAGCGGTTTTTTCCGTTGATTTTGAAGGTGCGCCTCCGCCTCTTTTCATTTTCATTTTGATTCTGCATCTAGATTCTTTAATACATATTTTCTTCTTTCATCTTCAACATATTGAGAAGCTAATTTTTCGTTTTGGATTCTGCATATGGATTCTACACGTTGGCTTTTTCTTTCTTCGTTTTTCATTTTTGTTTTTGTGATGTAATTAGATAATGGTGCTGGATGGTTGATTTCTAGCCTCTTATGCCCTATTGTAGTTTATGAAGAGAGGAAAACATAAGTGTATTGCTTGCTGTAACAAATGAAGTTGATTCTTGTTGTTCATACTTTCATTTGTCTTACAGAAAATGTTGTCAATTTTTCATTTTCAAATTTCCATTTTTTTGTTCCTAATTTTAGATACTGGAATTAAGCTCAGAAACTTCTAAAGATTTGCATTGTATACAGACATGTTTCACGGTTGACCTCTTAAATTTAAATTAATCAGGTTTATGAATTTTGTAAGTGTTGTTTGGAAATAAAAGTTTTTAAATTTTTACAGATTTTCATTGAAGTGGATGTGATAATTACCATATATTAAATGTCATAAATTTGATGTTTCTATGTTATAAACGTGTTATTTTGTCGAACTGTTGCGCTGGACTTCTCATGAAATGATTTTTTTGTCTAAAACATTTGATTATGTAATTTACAGTGTTGGTTTGTGGTTAACAATTTTGGTTTGTGGTTAATAATTTGATTTGCACAGAGTATTTTTCAAAATATATGATTTGTTATTAACAATGGTTTGTATATATCCAAATTTGATTTGCTTTTAACAATTCCCAAAATAAAATGCTTAACAACTTATGAGGTATAAACTATAAACAATAATTTGTGCATGGAGAATAGATGTAAATGTACATATTACTTATTATATATATTATATTAAAAAAGAAAAAATTCAAAACATCCATAATCATAATATTATTTCTTTTTTGATTAAATATCATCAAATTCTTTATTTATTTTAAAATAATTAAATTTTAGGTTTTCAAAACATATTTTCAAGTTAATGTAATTATTATATTTTTATAATTTTTACTATTAAATCAAATAAACAAACGTCTTTGAAAGAAAAAAAGGCGATGAAAGAAGAGAGCGAGTGGAGACCTCGACGGGCCTTCTGAAGACATCTTGGCAAACCTCCTGTATTCACCTCAGTGGGCCGCCTATATTCACCTCGGTAGCTTACAAAATTCATCTTGTCAAAGCATTCAGCATGGCAGCCTCTTGTATTTACCTTGACAGCCTCGTGTACTCAGCTTGGCGGGCCTCCAGTATTCAGCTCAACAACCTCATATATTCAACTCGGTGGGCCTCTTGTATATAGCTCGGCAACTATAAATAGAACCTCGTTTGTAACGGGTGGGAGGTAATTCACACCCTATGAAGAGTCGCTCATTTGAAGATTTGGCGACCTCGCCTGCCTTCCTCCGAACTCGCACAACACTTAATTTGTGAGGGGAAGTTCCTATATACTCATGGGTATTCAGCAAGATCTTCACAATATAACACGACCACCTCGTCTAATATTAAAATAAAAACGACATCTCTCTTGTTCGCTTTATATCTGTGTTCACTAATTCGGGGCAAGTAACCTCCGATCATTTTTTGTGTTCAAACTTTTGTGAACTAAATTTCTCGATTCCAACACTTTGGTGCGGTGAGCTTGAACCTTGATCAGTGGAGGGAACACTTCAGAAGAAACATCATGGTGCATAATAGCATGAAGAAATTGGATTGAGACGCCAAAGCAGGATGTCAAGGTGAGCTTAGGAGAACTCAAGGGGAGCTCAGGCGAGCTAAGCAAAGCTTAAAGCGAGTTCAGAATAGCTCAAGCCAAGCTCATGAGAGCTCAAGGAGAGCTCAGGAAAGCTGAAGGCTAGCTCGTGAGAGCTCAAGCTAGTTAAAGGCGAGCTCAAGCGAGTTCAAGGCGAGTTCAGGCAAGCTTAGGGTAGGTAGCATAATCAGCCCTATTTATATACTCGGCGGGCGAGCTCAACTTGCAGGGAGCTAGGCGAGATCAAATCTCTAAAAAAATCTCGTCTATCAAATCTCCAAGACCAATTATGGGTGATCTCATGCATGCGATCACAAAACCCCTGAAAATTTCGTGTATAGGGTTCTAATGTCAAAGTTCACCATAATGAGAAACATATTCTCCGTGAATTCATGTTTGTGAGTCCTATGGATTCGAGATTCTCGAGAGAGTGTTGATCGCAACTAGATTGCTAGTATGAACTGAGAACCCCTCAGAAACACTTAAAGCGGAGATCACCTGAAGCGGGGATGACTTGAAGCAATTCTACATTTGAACTTCTAATGGCCAAAGGAGAACAGATGCTCACAAGGTTATGTTATGTGCAAATGTTTACCTACTAATCGATTAATTAGAACTTGAGTTTTTTGAAAGTTTGAGCTTGAGGTCATGTCTAGGCAATACACATTTTCACGAGTGATTTTAAACATAAACATTTGTCTCACCTCTTGAAACCCTCAGTTTAGTGATGTAATCGTGTCGATGAACCCTTGATTTTTCTTCTCACCCACATGCTAAATCCGGAGTCGGTCTAAAATATCTTATAAGATACATATCGTTTATCAACTTTAAGTCACCTAGCCTCAGTGGCTTGATCGACTTCAAAATAGATCAAACCTAATGAAGCTTCTAAAGGTTGGGTACAATTTCTGCAAGTGTTATAGAAGGTGATTCTCCACTTCGCCTCTCCGAACCCTTGGTCGAGTGACGAGATATTGACTCGGGCTCATAGAGCCTTCATAACTCCATGCCTCTGCGGTGGCGGCCAAGATGAGGTCTCCCGTTACATGCTGATAATTGCTCCCCCCTCCTGAGAGCTCATCTTCCTCACCCGTTTATTGGTTACCATAAGTTAAATTGTCGTCATCTAAAAGGCTTTGTAATAATTAAGTCTCAACCAGCTGCAGAAGAATACACCTTGGGGGAATACTGCTTACAATCAATAACTCATCAAATCACCTGCAGGTCGATAGACATTGGAGGAAGTCAATTTTACAAAGCTCGCGTCAAAATCAGCTAAAAATGCTACCAATATTACTTGCTTATTTATGGTGTTAGTCATTTTAACTATATGAAACATCTTTTTGCATATTTGTTTAAGTCTCAAGAGTTGAAACATGCGTTCCGCATCTACTGCTTTGAGAATAGCAAATTCCAATTTGTATTTGATCATGCTTATCGCGTGTTTATAGTGTGCAGGAATTACTGGTTGAATACAAATTCAGAATGATGAAGTTGGTGCTAAATCGGGTGATAACACAGAGCGTTAACGCTACCGCTAGCGCAAGCACCAGCAATCCAGAACGATGAAGAAAGACCTCTAAACCAAGTGCTACTGTAGAGCAATAACGCTGACACTCACGTTAACAGCGTCACAAAAAATGCAATATTGTTGTGAAAGGAAAGATTGGCGAGAAAGTAAGGTCGGGCTAAGGCATACATATCATCTTTTAGTGCGTCGTGTTAGCACTAATGTCAGGCGGTAGAATATGGAAGGCCTGTCAATATTCGAATAATTGAGGAGCAAAATGAGAAGGAGATCTGATGATGCAAATGAGATAAGAAAACACAAGGCGTTAAAACTAACGCTGAATGCTAAGTTGTATGGTCTAAATTTGGAACATGTTACCAAAACTGCTTCTATCCGCGTGACAGATATTTTCCTAAAGCAACTACCGCCCGACGGTAATACTAGCGTTGGTGCTAGCTTTTGTGCTTATTTAAAGAGCGAACCTGATGCAGTAGCCCCGAGCCGCCCCTCTCGGTCGGCCCTACTCGGCCTAGCCAGCGGACCACGTGCTGGCGACAACTGCCGGGCTGCAGCCCAAGCACCCCACCCATGACCGCACCCATGACCCCACCCATGACCTCGCCTCAACATCCCGCCGCGCTGAGAATAGGTGCGGTCATGGGTGGGGTGCTTGGGCTGCAGCCCGGCAGTTGTCGCCAGCACGTGGTCCGCTGGCTAGGCCGAGTAGGGCCGACCGAGAGGGGCGGCTCGGGGCTACTGCATCAAATAAAAGTGCAGCTCAGTTGGTGGTGAGAGCTGTTAGGAAAGCTCTTTATCAAGGGGGCTGGGTTCGAGACCTCGCCTCAGCATCCCGCCGCGCTGAGAATAGGTGCGGTCATGGGTGGGGTGCTTGGGCTGCAGCCCGGCAGTTGTCGCCAGCACGTGGTCCGCTGGCTAGGCCGAGTAGGGCCGACCGAGAGGGGCGGCTCGGGGCTACTGCATCAAAAAAAAGTGCAGCTCGGTTGGTGATGAGAGCTGTTAGGAAAGCTCTTTATCAAGGGGGCTGGGTTCGAGACCTCGCCTCAACATCCCGCCGCGCTGAGAATAGGTGCGGTCATGGGTGGGGTGCTTGGGCTGCAGCCCGGCAGTTGTCGCCAGCACGTGGTCCGCTGGCTAGGCCGAGTAGGGCCGACCGAGAGGGGCGGCTCGGGGCTACTGCATCAAAAGCTCAGTTGGTGATGAGAGCTGTTAGGAAAGCTCTTTATCAAGGGGGCTGGGTTCGAGACCTCGCCTCAACATCCCGCCGCGCTGAGAATAGGTGCGGTCATGGGTGGGGTGCTTAGGCTGCAGCCCGGCAGTGATCGCCAGCACGTGGTCCGCTAGCTCAGTTGGTGATGAGAGCTGTTAGGAAAGCTCTTTATCAAGGGGGCTGGGTTCGAGACCTCGCCTCAACATCCCGCCGCGCTGAGAATAGGTGCGGTCATGGGTGGGGTGCTTGGGCTGCAGCCCGGCAGTTGTCGCCAGTACGTGGTCCGCTGGCTAGGCCGAGTAGGGCCGACCGAGAGGGGCGGCTCGGGGCTACTGCATCAGAACCTCCTTCTTCTAAAGAATAATGACCAATAGCCACAACTCCTATAATTTTATGAGAGCCACCCCTTGCAGCCGAGAGAACGCGTGCCAATGCTTGTGAAGCTAAAAGAATTTTAAGAAGGATCGATCACGCTTACTCCACACGAAGGTCATGCGCATATACTACAACGACCACTTAGGCGCTCCATCGTCATCATCTTTGATTTCTACTTATTAAGGGATTTTTTATATTTTGCATCTCTTGTTTTTGGTGGTTGTAAATTTGCTGCAGGTATTGACGACTAAGTCTTGCGAGACTTAAAGGGTTTTTGACATAGGTAATATTGGCTAGGACTATGGCTAGTTCTAGGTGGCGGCCCGTGACCTCATCTGGGGATAGAGAGCCAAGCCCAACCGATCCTTAGAAGAATGCTCAATATAGAAAACCAAAAGGCTTTAACTGCCGCCTCGATCCCAAGCATTATTGGGGTCAAAGTTTTATAAACATCACTTTTGAAATAAATTTGTATTTACTTTACCTCTTACTATTTTTTTAATCGCACACGTATAAGCAAAAAAAGGAACATTTCTATAAGGTCGCCCACCGGCCCCACCGCCTTCCCTCGCGGCAGCGCCCCCGCGATCGCACAAGGCCACGACTGGCTGCAAGGATGGATGTCGCCTTCCCTCGCGGTCGCTGTAAGACCCCATTTTTGGGTCTTATGCCCAGAACCGCCGCTTTGTGGTGACACCAACTCCCGAGGAGGTTGTCGCCACAAATTGTCGATTCTGCCGGCAAATACTCGTGCATTTACCACGGAAGAAAAGAAGCGGTATCCATAAAGATAAACCAGTCCACCATCACATGCAATAAATACGAAGTCCACATAAAATCAAAAGTTGAACAACATGTTATAGTCCACACAAAAAATGATAAGAGGGCTCATGCCCAGTACATATAATCCTCACTACATAACACTCGCGAAAGAGAAGCTACTAGTCACTCATGGATCCCGTGGCTGCTGCTACCGCAACTCCTAGATTGGGCTGGTTCACCTCCTCTTGCACCGTACCCTGATTGGGCAGTGTCCCCTGGAGCTGCACCTGTCTCCCAGTTGGAGTCCCTGGTGTTATGCCCATCAGGCTGTTAGTTTAAACTAATTCTTGGCCCCCCTCCCCCCTACGACACCTAGGCACCGTGCGGGGGAGGATGAAGAGGAAGGTATTGAAACTGGGGAGTAATCAAGAGCAGGTGACAGTGGTCCTATCTACCATATGCTGAAAAGTATCTATCACCATAATGATAGGTATATAAATGAAACAGAAAGTAAAGAAGCACCACAATGGAAACAGTAGAATAAAGTAAAGGTAGAGCATCTAACTATCATCACTGAGAATGTAACCTCAATTTATAAGAATGTTCATGCAAATTTATAAATTAAGGGGTCGTTTTGCAAGGTCTAATGTATAAAAGATCTCATAATAAGTTATACGTTAGGGGTAGATGTTTTATGCAATGTTATGTATGACATGAAATGTTATGCATGTTAGATGATATGTTTTACACAAGTGCAACACACCCACCCTGTAACACTCTGAAACTCAAAAGAGGGACGGGTGACGTTTTAAGCCAAGTCTGGGACTTGGAGCAGGTGACACGGGCGTGACACGGGCGTGTCAAGGGCGTGTTCGGCCACGGGTTGCGTGGTAGACATTTTGGCGATCAGCGGTCGTCGGGTGCGGCACACGTCCTGGGACACGAGCGTGTCCCAGGGCGTGTCCCAGGGCGTGTCCCGCTCGGGAGATTTCTGATTTATTCACGCGGGCCATGATACGGGCATAGACACGGGCGTGTCACATGTGACACGGGCGTGTCGGATGCCGTGTCAAAGGCCGTGTCCAGCTCGGGAAAATCCTGAATGTTGCACACGGGGCGTGACACGGGCCCTGACACGGGCGTGTCGGAGGCCGTGTCACAAGCCGTGTTCTGGTCGGGATTTCGGAGTGACGGCGAATGGGTGACACGGCCCTGGACACGGGCGTGTCGCAGGCCGTGTTCGGCCCAAATTTTCTATTTTGAGGCTAAATCGTAGCCGTCCGTTTCCTTGGTTTGGGATCCAATGACTGGGGGCTATTCCAGATGAGTTTAAACCGGAAATAGGGTTTGAAAACCCTCATTTTCATTTGGGTTCTCTCTCTCTAAAACCTAGAGAGAAGGGAGAGCAAGGAGGAGGAAGAAAACCTAGATCCGGTCACCGGCGGAGCTTCGGAGCTCCAAATCGCGAGCCGACTTCGGATCCGCGGAGGCAAGGAGATTGCAGTGCTTTCCATCCGCATAGATTTCCATGGCGCCAAGGAGAAACGCTAGGGTAACGATTCTCATCTTGAGCATGTGAAGCTCTTCTTCCTTTGCATGGGAAAACCCTCTCCCGCGAATATGCGGTGAGTTTGCAGTGTTCCTTGGATTAGATATGTAAAGTCCCCCTTATTAGAGTCCGGAATCGTAGTATGGACATAGGCATGATGTGTGAAGCCTACCCAGATAAGTTGGTCTGGATCGGTGATGTGCATTGCATAGTATCCGGGGAAGACTCCGTGCCATTTGTTGTTTTCGGGTTTCTATGGGGTAGATTGCAGCAGGAATCTTTGGGGATTAACTCTAAGGCGCACCCGGAAAACTGCGCGGAAACGCATTTCTGCCATCTTGGTGGCCTGAGAGCCAACCATGAACATACTGGGTTATGTGCTTGTGTGATCGAATTTTGGGATCCGAGAGAAGCTTGGCCCGCGCGTACGTCTTAATATGACTATGCGGTGTGAGCAACGGGCAAGTGGATGCGGACCCGGGCTATGCGGTTTGGTGACAGATATCTGAAAAAGAGACTGGCCATTGGCATGGTCGTGCGAGTCTTAGTCTTAGACCGGAAAGACTAAAATGCTCACGAGATTTGTCGTCCAAGGGATGGTGGTGGGACCACGGTTACGACCGGGTTCACCGAGTAAGTGCCCTGAGAGTACGGGGTGTGTGGCCGTGTGATCCTGCACCTGTGATGTTGTGCTTATTCTCTATTTGACTGGCTAGGCTAACAAGTGCAGAGAAGAAGCTTTGCCGCCCCGAGTTTGGGGGCAGAATCGTTATAATTTGGTCAGCATAGCTGACCGTTGTTTTTGTTTACCACCGTGCGGTGGATTGTTGCTTGCAGGTGCTGCGGAGCCGAGCGGTAAATAGCGGGCTAAAGCCCAAGTTGCTGTGCCGGCCCTCGAAGGCCTAATTTTTGAATGTTTTCTATTATTCTCATGTATGACCGGCCTGCGTGTCGAGGTTTGGAAGACACTTTTATTAAGCAAACTCTTGTAAGGCCATAGGGCTATTTTTGGTGTATGATACATTCCTGTGGGTTTATTGTAGTGGACATTCATGCTTGGCTGGGTTCTTTTATCCTTGCAACTTAATAATTTGCTTCCGCTAGGTGCTCTGTGTAGGACGTTGTGATTGGTTGATTGGTCTCAATAAGTAACCAACCGGTCTGTCCGTAGTATATGGCGTTGGGCCCCGGTCGGACCTACTGTTATATGCTATGTGACGGATATGGGTGTTACAATTTGGTATCAGACTACCGGTTTCGGTCTAGCTTAAATTAATTCGTGGACAAATTCACTTTAAGGGGTGGTGAGCACATGTGTGTGCGTCATCGTTATAACATTAAAAGAACTCATGAATGTCCACTTAGGAATGAAAATACATGTGTTTGAGGAACCTGTGTGTTCCTATAATTGCTGTTTGCAATATTGTTTGATCGCTTATCGGTGTTTTGCATGATTATAGGTGATCAAGAGTGGTGCTGGACCGTCGGAACGGCCAGGTTCTGAGGCAAGCAATGCACAAAATGATGCGCCTGCAACACCTCCTTCAGCCGAGACCATTAGATTGGTGGCGGAAGCTGTACTTGCAATGATCAATGTGCAGCCTGCGAGGCAGGTGCAGCAGCCTGCTCCTACTATGGAGCAAGTACCGCTCCAAGCGACAGAGCCTAGGAGGGTGGAACAAGTGATGGTGGAGCCGGAGTTGCCTCGGAGAGCAACTGAGAAACAACTTAAGCATGTGATGGGTTTCCATCTGCTAGTGTTCTCGGGAACGGGAACCCCAACTCAGGCAGAGGATTGGCTATCGAGAGTCAAGAGAGTGCTGACAGCAACAGACACTGAAGAGTGGCAGAAGACCACAATTACAACGTTCTTATTGGACGGGGACACGAGCTTATGGTGGGAAGGGCTGAAGCTACACCACCTAAGGGGAAGGCAGTTGGCTGATGTCTCTATGGAGGAATTTTCGATGTTGTTTATGGCTCGATACCTCCCCTCGGCGCAGAGGATCGCGTTAGAAAACGAGTTTCAAAAGTTGGTGCAAGGAGACAACACCGTGGACGAGTATCTCCACGAGTTCATTCATTTGGGACGATACGCAAGCACTACCTTTGCCGATGAGGAGCGCAAGACGAACCGCTTCTATGAAGGGTTAAGAGATGATTTGAGGCTGTTACTTTTGGGGGCCTATGACACAGGGTTTCATGACCTTGGTCAACTCGGCCTGGTCCTTGGAAAAGGACATGAAGAATGTTCAAGCGAAGAAGGAATCCGGTGGCAAGAAACCAGAGTTTAAGGTGCCGACTTCAAAGTCTGCCTTTCGAAGATGGAATAAGAAGGCTAGGACGTCGGGTCCAGCCCCTTCTTCAGGTGCCTCGGGGGCAACTACCAACTGAACCCCGGGCGTTTGTTTTACTTGCGGAAAGACGAGGCACTTTGCCCGCGATTGTTGGAGCGGACGTCCGAAGTCCGAGAGAAAGCAAGGAGCCACTTATGAAGAAAAGGGCAAGACGGTGGAGTCAACCGCGTCCCACTATGCTCCGACTCAACCGAGAGTCTATAACTTGGGCCAGCAGGAGGCCATCAAACAGGCCGACGTGGTGATAGGTACGGTTTAATTTATATCAAGTTAGCTTTAAATACTGTTACCTAGTGCTTGTTAGCTTAATACTGTTTGTATAGGCTTTGTTCTTATTGACGATAGTCCGGCACGAGCATTATTCGATACGGGAGCTTCACACTCCTTTTTGTATGAAAGTTTTATATCGCGCATCAGAGTCCCTTTTTCGATGGCGAAGGACAAATTGGATGTGTTGCTATCGAATGGGTGTTCGATGCGTGCGGACAGAGTATGCGCCGTAAAGGTTCATATTGGAAGCCAAGTGTTCGACTTGCTAGCATCGTTGCTGCCGCTAGTAGAGTTCGACGTTATCTTCGGTATGGATTTGCTTTCGGAGCAGAAGGCTTGTATCGACTGCGATCGTAAGGAGGTCAAGCTGGATGTTGGGCAGAAGACAACGTTTATGGGACTGAAGGGGTCGAGCAAGACGCTGATGTATGCTCTTCACGTGGTAAAGGCAGTTCGTGCTGGCGTAGAGCTGTTCTTCACGTTATTGGAGGATGTATAGCCAAAGTCCACTTTGGGTAGTATCCCCGTGGTTTGCGAGTACCCCGATATGTTCCCGGATAATCTTCCCGGAGCCCCACCGCAGCGAGAGATCGACTTCATGATCGAGCTCGTGTCAGGTGTCAAACCTGTGTCACGTTCTCCTTATAGGTTGGCGCCTAAGGAGATGGCGGAGTTAAAGGATCAACTAGAAGAGTTTATGGAGCAAGGGTATGTGCATCCAAGCTCGTCGCCTTGGAGCGCACCGGTCCTCTTTGTTAAGAAGAATGACGGGAGTTTGCGGCTGTGTATCGACTACAGGGAGTTGAACAACTAACAGGGAAGAATAAATACCCGATCCCAAGGATTGATGATCTCTTCGATCAGTTAGTCGGATCGCCGGTATATTCCAAGTTAGATCTGAAGTCTGGGTATTATCAACTGAGGATAAGGGAGTGTGATATCCCGAAGATGGCATTCAACACAAGGTATGGGCATTTCGAGTTCACGGTCATGTCGTTTGGACTGACGAATGCGCCATCGGTGTTTATGGATTTGATGAACAGGACGTTCCGAGAGTACCTAGACCACTTTATGATCGTCTTTATTGACTATATATTGGTGTACTCGCAGTGCGAAGAAGATCACTTCAAGCATCTGCATTTAGTCTTGGAGACGCTGAGAAGGAATGAACTTTATGCAAAATTCTCCAAATGCGAGTTCTGGCTACCCTTAGTAGCATTCCTTCGTCATATTGTCAGTGGAGAAGGTATAGTGGTGGATCCAGCGAAGATTGTTGCGATACGGGAGTGGCCTGTGTTATCTTCGGTAGCGTAAGTCCGTAGTTTTTTTGGGCTTGTCAGCTATTACAGGCGCTTCGTAGCGAACTTCTCGCGGATAGCATTACCTCTCACAAAGTTTACAAGGAAGGATTAGAAGTTCTTGTGGACGCAGGAGTGCGTACAAGCGTTTGAGGAGCTGAAGGGACGGTTGACCACGACGCCAGTGCTAAGTTCGCCAAGTGAGACCGAGGGCTTCGAGATTTATAGTGATGCCTCAGGTAGTGGTTTGGGCTGAGTGCTGCTACAACATGATAATGTTATTGTGTATGGATCGCGTCAGCTGAAGGTGCATGAAAGGAATTATCTGGTCCACGACTTGGAGTTGGCGGCCGTGATTTTTGCGCTTAAGCTGTGGAGACATTATTTGTACGGCGTAAAGGTCGATATTTATACCGACCATAAGAGCCTAAAGTACTTATTGGATCAGAAGAATCTGAACAAGAGACAGCGGAGATGGATGGAGTTCTTGGGGGACTATACGTTCAAGATTCATTATGTACCCGGCAAGGGCAATGCAGTGGCGGATGCATTGAGTCGCAGGGCTCCCGCCCAAGCCAACTGGTTGTCGGTGCATGATGAGAGGCTAGTTCAGGAGTTGGAAGCATTGGAGATCTGTTGCGTGGACAAGCAGACTAGCGCCAAAGTAATGTTGAACTAGATGGAAGTTCAGTATGACTTGGCTAATCACGTTCGGCAGGCATTGGAGTTGGATGATAGCATGAAAGAGCTTATGGATGCAGCATTGGATGGATCAAATTCCCAGTTTTCAGTTGAAGATGGGTTGCTAAGGAAGGACCATCGTTTGTGCATCCCAAGCGGGGGAAATCTACGGGCGGAGTTAATGTACAAGGCTCATAATACCAAGTACTCAATCCACCCAGGGAGCACGAAGATGTACCGGGACCTAAAGAAGCTGTTTTGGTGGTCAGGGCTCAAGAAGGATGTGGCACTGTTTGTGGCTAAGTGTCAAACCTGCGCCTTGGTAAATTCAGAGTGCCAAAAGTCTGGAGGATTCTTGAAATCCTTGTCTATTCCGGAATGGAAGTTCGACGACATATCGATGGACTTTGTGCATGGCTTGCCAAGGTCGTAGAAAGGTAACAATGCCATCTGGGTGATCGTAAACCGGTTAACAAAGGTGTCGCACTTTATTCCGCATAGGAAGGATGATTCAGTGGAGAGACTGGCGAAACTATATGTGGATAATATAATTAGATTGCACGGTGTGCCTCGCAGCACCGTGAGTGATCGCGATGGGCGTTTTACGTCCAATTATTGGAGGTTGGTGCAACAGATGCTTGGGACTAAATTGAAGTTCAGCACAGCCTTCCATCCGCAGACGGATGGGCAGACCGAGAGGGTCAACAGAACTATGGAAGACATGCTCTACATATGTGTTCTAGACTTCGGAAAACATTGGGAAGAACACCTGTATTTGGTGGAGTTTCCGTACAACAACAGCTACCAGGCGAGTATTCAAATGACGCCCTTCGAGGCCCTGTATGGTAGGAAGTGTCGTACGCTGTTATCGTTGTTAGAAACGGGTGAGGCAAGATTGTACAAGAAGCAGAAGGTGGAGAGTGCTACTTCTTTGGTGCGGATCATTCGAGAGCGTTTGCTGATCGCTCAGGACAGGAAAGCTAAGTACTACAATGCCAAGCACCGGACGTGGAGTTCGCGGTCGGCGATTGGGTGTACTTGAAGATAAAGCCGTTCAAGGGTGTTTCGCGGGTGAGACGCTTGAAGAAGCTGAGCCCAAGATACCTTGGACCCTTTGAGATTCTGGAGCGGGTCGGCGAAACGGCTTATCGTTTTAATTACACGATGTATTCCACATCTCAGTGTTGTGGAAGGCAGTGCAAGAGCCTTCGCAGGTGATCGTAGTGGATCAAGTGCTGGTGGACAAAGGGTTGACGACTAAGGTCAAGCCCGTTCGTATTGAAAACTTTGAGGTTAAGAGACTCCGTAACAAGGAGATCCGGATGGTCAAGGTCCGGTGGGACAATTGCGGTCGGGAGGAGCTCTCTTGGGAATGGGAGCAAACTGTAACACCCCATGTTCAGTCCTGGAGTCGGTGGGAGTTAACGCCTCGCGGTAGAGTAACCGTCGGCGGAAGGGCGTTGAACAGTGCAGTTTTTCCCTTAGCGCACGATCACTGACCACAGGGCGCACGACCACTGACCGTGCGCCACTGGTCGTGCATAAAGAAAATATAATGCCAAATCCCTGTTTAACGAAAACGCACGATCACTGACATAGGGCGCACGACCACTGACCGTGCGCCACTGGTCGTGCGGACGGGTGCAGAATCCGTAAAATGACTCCGTGGCCGTCCGATTTTCCATCAAATCTCATCTAACGGCCTAGGATGGTCCGCCCAAACTTTTAATTTAGGGTTGAAGGGTTCTAAACCCTCATTTCAAACCCTAGACTCTCTTTCTAAAAGTTTAGAGAGAAGGGAGAGCAAGGAAGGAGAAGAGGAGATCCGGCCGCCGGCGGAGCACCGGAGCACCGAATCTCGATCCGAGACCGGATCCTCGACGGCAAGAGCGAGGCGAAGCTTTTCAACCGTCTACTTCTTCATGTCGGGCGCGCGAAAATCTGCGAGGGTAACGATCCTCTTCATAGGGCATGTGTAGTCGCCCTTCTTCCTTTGCATGGGGAAATCCCCCTCTCGCGAGTAAGCGTCGAGGAGCGGAATCCCTTCGGGTAGATATGTAAAGTCCCCGTTGTTAGAGCACGGAATCGAAGTACGGGCGTAGGCATTGTGTGTGAAGCCTATTCGGGTTTAGCCCGAATCGGTGTTGTTGCATTGCATGGTCGGAGAAGACTCCGCACCGATGATTTCAGTTTTCCGAAATTTCTACGCGGTAGATTGCATACAGGGATCCTTGGGGATTAACCTCGAGGCGCACCCGGAAAGCTTGGGCGGAATCGCATTGCCGCCACGATGTTGCCTTGGAGGGCAAATCGGTACATAACGGGGTTATGTGCGTGTTTTGATCGATTGTGGGAATGAGGAGAAACTTGGCCCGCACCGATGGCTAAATGGCCGTGGTGAAGTGAGCAACGGGCGGGTGGAACTCTACCCATTCCAAGTGGTCTCGGTAGAAGCGACCTAAAGTACATGGGACTTCCCGGGGGGCTGGAAACGGGCCTAGGCTTCGGCTGAAAGGGCTATTTGCTCACGAGAATTGTCGTCCACGAGACGACGGTGGAATCGCGGGAACGGACCGGGTCCGGACCGGATTCACCAATTAGTGCCCTGAGAGCACGGGGTGTACGGCCGTGCGTGCCGACACTTGTGGCGAATAGTTATATAGATTTATATATTGCTATGTTAGTTGTTATGCAGGGAAGGAGCACCGCCGTCCCGCAATTGCGGGGCGGGGTCGTTATAATTTGGTCAGCATTGCTGACCGGTTACTCGTGTAAATTGCCACCTCTTCGGTGGATTGCTTCTTACAGGTGCTGCTGCGGAGCCGAGCGGCAAATAGCAGGCTAAAGCCCAAGTTGCAGCGCTAGCCCATGAAGGCTGAAGATTTAGTTTTGTTTTTCATATTCATGTTTGGCCGGCCTGCGCGCCGATGTATGAAAGACACTATTTGGTTAAGAGAACAATGTTTGTAAGGCCTTAAGGCCGAGGACTGTTTTGTGTATTTTTAATCGTTTCATTCCTATGGGTTTTATTATTAGTGGACATTCATGCTTAATGTTGGGTTCTTTTTAATAACCTAAAATGCTTCCGCTAGGTGTTGCGTAGGACGTTGTCTTTCAAATTGTGAGTATGATAATGCGATGCGTAACTCCACGGTCTGTCTGCGGTATATGGCGTCGGGCCCCGGCCGGACCTACTGCTATATGCCATGTGACGGATAGGGGTGTTACAAATTGGTATCAGACTAACGGTTTCGGTCTTGCTTATTAGAATTCGCGGACGAATTCTTTTAAGGGGTGGTGAGCACTATCACGTGCGTCATCGTTATAACATGAAAAAAGAACCCATGAATGTCCACTTAGGAATGAAAATACACAGTTTTGAACAAGTTAAATGTTCAAATGATTGCTTTTTAGCAATGTGCATGTCGCTTATTTGTCGGTTTTGTTTATCTAGGTGACTAGGAGTGGGGCAGGGCAGTCAGCCCGTACACGTTCAGCGGAGAGTAGGGCACCAAGCGAGGCGCCTGCAACACCTCCATCTGCTGAAACTATTCGGCTGGTTACCGAGGCGGTGCTTGCCGCACTAAATGCCCAACCTGCAGGGCAGGTACAACGTCCAGCACCGGAGATTGAGCAAGAACCTGCGAGAGCGACAGTGCCTGTGGTGGCTGAGGAGCCTAGACCACCAAGGCGTACGACGGATTGTCAGCTGAAGCACGTGATGAGCTTCAATCCGCCAATATTATCGGGGGGTGGAACCCCATCGCAAGCGGAGGATTGGCTATCACGCGTTAAGCGGATCCTTTCGACAACCAGAACCGAAGCGGATCAGAAAACCGCCATAGCCACTTTCTTATTGGATGGCGAGGCAAGGCTGTGGTGGGACGGTGTGGAGCAACACCATCTAGTCGAAAGACAGTTGGAAGAGGTTTCTATTGAAGAATTCTCGAGAATGTTCATGGCGCGGTACCTACCGTCGACCGAGAAGATAGAACTGGAAAATCAATTCCTCAGACTGCAACAAGGGAGTCAAAATGTGGATGATTATCTGCATGAGTTCACAAGGCTGGGTCGTTATGCAGCTCCTACTTTTGGCGATGAGGAACGGAAGACGAACCGTTTCTATGAAGGACTGCGAGATGATCTCAAGGTACTTCTATCAGGGCCGTTGACGCAAGGATTTCTAACCTTGGTCGGCTCGGCTCGATCGTTGGAGCGAGAGTTGGCAAGAATCTCTGGAAAGAAAGAGCTGGGTGTGCAGAAGCCCGAGTTCAAGGTGCCGAACGCTACGAAGTCAAAGTTTCAGAGGTGGAATAAGAGGGCCAAGACGTCAAGTCAAGCCCCCTCTTCTGGTGCCTCGGGAGCGTCGCACTCCTTTATGTCCGAAGAATTCGTATCGCGCATCGGAGTCCCTTCTTCGATGGCTAAGGACAAACTGGATGTGCTACTCCCCAATGGATGCTCTATGCGCGTAGATAGAGTATGCCTCGTGAAGATTCAGATTGGGGATCAGGAATTCGATCTGCAGGCGTCGTTACTTCCGCTAGTGGAGTTTGACGTGATCCTTGGGATGGATTGGCTCTCAGAGCAGCGAGCCTATATTGACTGCAGTCGGAAGGAAGTTAAACTGGGGGCAAATACTAGTCGCGAGACTACGTTCGAGGGCATTAAAGGGGCGAGCAAGACACTGATGTCTGCTCTTCAGGTGGTCAAGGCGGTTCGGGCTGGAGCAGAGCTGTTTTTCACGTTAGTGGAGGCCGCAAAGCCTAAGACGAGTCTGGATAGTATCCCGGTGGTTTCGGAGTATCCTGACGTGTTTCCCGATGATCTCCCTGGGGCTCCACCCCAAAGAGAGATTGATTTCACAATAGAGCTGGTGCCAGGTGCCAAACCTGTGTCCCGCTCACCTTATCGGCTAGCGCCGAAGGAGATGGCAGAGCTGAAGGTCCAATTGCAAGAACTGTTGGAACAGGGGTACGTGCGTCCAAGCTCGTCACCTTGGAGTGCACCGGTCCTCTTCGTCAAGAAGAAGGATGGAAGTCTGAGGCTGTGTATCGACTACCGAGAGTTGAACAAGCTCACCGAGAAGAACAAATACCCGATTCCGAGGATCGACGATCTGTTTGACCAGCTAGTGGGGTCTACAGTTTATTCGAAGTTGGATCTGAAGTCTGGGTACTACCAGTTGAAGATCAGGGAGAGTGATATCCCTAAAACGGCGTTCAGCACGCGTTATGGGCATTACGAGTTCACGGTTATGCCGTTTGGACTGACAAATGCGCCGTCCGTATTTATGGATCTGATGAACAGAACATTCAGAGAGTACTTGGATCAGTTTGTGATCGTGTTTATCGACGACATCCTGGTATACTCTCAGAGCGTAGATGATCACTACAAGCATCTGCACATGGTGTTGGAGACACTGAGGAGGAACCAGCTCTATGCTAAGTTCTCCAAATGCGAGTTCTGGTTATCCTCGGTGGCTTTCCTTGGCCACATCATTAGTGGAGCAGGGATTGCGGTAGATCCGGCGAAGATAGTGGCGATACGGGAGTGGCCTGTTCTTTCCTCGGTAGCGGAAGTCCGAAGTTTCCTAGGACTTGCCGGCTACTACAGGCGCTTCGTAGAGAACTTCTCGCGAATAGCGTTACCTCTCACGTCGTTGACAAGAAAGGATCAAAGGTTTGTGTGGTCGCCGGAGTGCGCACAAGCTTTTGAGGAGTTAAAGGGTCGGTTGACCACGGCGCCAATCTTATGTTCGCCGAGTGGGACCGAGGGATTCGAAATCTACAGTGATGCTTCGGGGAGTGGCTTGGGATGTGTACTACTACAGCGTGGGAGTGTGATTGCCTACGGCTCGCGGCAGCTGAAGGTACACGAGAGGAATTATCCGGTCCATGACTTGGAGTTAGCGGCCGTGATACATGCACTGAAGCTGTGGAGACACTACCTTTACGGTGTGAAAGTTGATATCTACACCGACCACAAGAGCTTGAAGTACTTGCTGGATCAGAAGGACTTGAATATGCGGCAAAGGAGGTGGATGGAGTTCCTGGGGGACTACACCTTCAAAATTCATTATGTGCCGGGGAAGGGCAATGCGGTGGCAGATGCGTTGAGTCGCAGAACTCCCGCACGTGCTAGTTGGCTGTTGGTGCATGATGCACGATTGATTCAAGAGTTAGAGGATTTGGAGATCTTCTGTGTAGATAGACAAACGGGCGCCGAAGCGCGTTTGAGTTGGACAGAGGTGCAGTATGACCTGGCTGATAGGATTCGGCAGGCTTTAGCTGTGGATGATGTTATGAAGCAACTCATGGATGGTGTTTTGGATGGGTCAAATTCCCAATTTATGATGGAGGACGGATTGCTCAGAAAGGACGATCGTTTGTGCGTCCCCAACGTGGGTAATCTACGGGAGGAATTGTTGTACGAGGCTCACTATACCAAGTACTCAATCCACCCGGGGAGTACAAAAATGTACAAAGACGTGAAGAAACTATTCTGGTGGCCAGGACTGAAGAAAGATGTAGCGCTTTATGTGGCGAGGTGTCAAACCTGCGCCCTAGTGAAGGCGGAATGTCAAAAGCCGGGAGGTTTCTTGAAGTCCTTACCCATTCCGGAGTGGAAATTCGACGACATATCTATGGATTTTGTGCATGGATTGCCAAGATCGCAGAAGGGAAACGACGCCATCTGGGTGATCGTGGACAGATTGACAAAAGTGTCGCGTTTCATTCCGATGAGGAAGGATGATCCGGTGGAGAAGTTAGCAAAACTCTACGTGGATAATATTGTGCGAATGCACGGAGTGCCCCGCAGCATTGTGAGTGATCGCGATGGACGCTTCACGTCCAATGACTGGAGGCTAGTACATCGGATGTTGGGCTCGAAACTGAAGTTTAGCACGGCGTTTCATCCGCAGACGGATGGCCAGACCGAGCGAGTCAACAGGACATTGGAAGACATGCTTCGCATGTGTGCGTTGGACTTCGGAAAACGGTGGGAGGATCACTTATACTTGGTCGAGTTTGCGTACAATAACAGTTACCAAGCAAGTATCCAGATGGCACCGTTCGAAGCTCTTTATGGGAGAAAGTGTCGCACGCCGTTGTCATGGTTGGAGACGGGTGAGTCGAAACTTTACAATCGTCAGGAGATCGAAGATGCGACTTCTTTGGTGCAAACGATACGAGAGCGCTTGCTTATAGCTCAGGACAGGCAGGCTAAGTATTTTAATGCCAAACATAGGAACGTGGAGTTCAATGTTGGCGAATGGGTATACCTGAAGATCAAACCGTTCAAGGGGGTGTCACGGGTTCGACGCTTGAAAAAGTTGAGTCCGAGATACCTTGGGCCATTCGAGATTCTAGAACGGATCGGAGAAGTGGCCTACCGGTTGAGATTATCTGTGGAACTGAGTTGTTTGCATGACGTATTCCACATCTCAGTATTGCGGAAGGCGGTGCAAGAGCCGTCGCAAGTGTTAGCGGTTGATCAAGTACCGGTTGAGGAAGGGTTGACGACCAAAGTCAAGCCCATTTCTATCGAAGATTTCGAGGTCAAGCGGCTTCGGAACAAAGAAATCAGGATGGTGAAAGTCCGATGGGACAGTTGCGGTCGTGAGGAGCTATCGTGGGAACGAGAGCAAACCATGCTCGAGGAGTACCCCGAACTCTTCAACTCAGGTACCGTTTAAGTTTAAGTTGTTTACTTGCTATTCGTAATTTCGGGACGAAATTCTTTTAAGGGGGGGAGAGTTGTAACACCCCATGTTCAGTCCTGGAGTCGGTGGGAGTTAACGCCTCGCGGTAGAGTAACCGTCGGCGGAAGGGCGTTGAACTGTGCAGTTTTTCCCTTAGCGCACGATCACTGACCACAGGGCGCACGACCACTGACCGTGCGCCACTGGTCGTGCATAAAGAAAATATAATGCCAAATCCCTGTTTAACGAAAACGCACGATCACTGACATAGGGCGCACGACCACTGACCGTGCGCCACTGGTCGTGCGGACGGGTGCAGAATCCGTAAAATGACTCCGTGGCCGTCCGATTTTCCATCAAATCTCATCTAACGGCCTAGGATGGTCCGCCCAAACTTTTAATTTAGGGTTGAAGGGTTCTAAACCCTCATTTCAAACCCTAGACTCTCTTTCTAAAAGTTTAGAGAGAAGGGAGAGCAAGGAAGGAGAAGAGGAGATCCGGCCGCCGGCGGAGCACCGGAGCACCGAATCTCGATCCGAGACCGGATCCTCGACGGCAAGAGCGAGGCGAAGCTTTTCAACCGTCTACTTCTTCATGTCGGGCGCGCGAAAATCTGCGAGGGTAACGATCCTCTTCATAGGGCATGTGTAGTCGCCCTTCTTCCTTTGCATGGGGAAATCCCCCTCTCGCGAGTAAGCGTCGAGGAGCGGAATCCCTTCGGGTAGATATGTAAAGTCCCCGTTGTTAGAGCCCGGAATCGAAGTACGGGCGTAGGCATTGTGTGTGAAGCCTATTCGGGTTTAGCCCGAATCGGTGTTGTTGCATTGCATGGTCGGAGAAGACTCCGCACCGATGATTTCAGTTTTCCGAAATTTCTACGCGGTAGATTGCATACAGGGATCCTTGGGGATTAACCTCGAGGCGCACCCGGAAAGCTTGGGCGGAATCGCATTGCCGCCACGATGTTGCCTTGGAGGGCAAATCGGTACATAACGGGGTTATGTGCGTGTTTTGATCGATTGTGGGAATGAGGAGAAACTTGGCCCGCACCGATGGCTAAATGGCCGTGGTGAAGTGAGCAACGGGCGGGTGGAACTCTACCCATTCCAAGTGGTCTCGGTAGAAGCGACCTAAAGTACATGGGACTTCCCGGGGGGCTGGAAACGGGCATAGGCTTCGGCTGAAAGGGCTATTTGCTCACGAGAATTGTCGTCCACGAGACGACGGTGGAATCGCGGGAACGGACCGGGTCCGGACCGGATTCACCAATTAGTGCCCTGAGAGCACGGGGTGTACGGCCGTGCGTGCCGACACTTGTGGCGAATAGTTATATAGATTTATATATTGCTATGTTAGTTGTTATGCAGGGAAGGAGCACCGCCGTCCCGCAATTGCGGGGCGGGGTCGTTATAATTTGGTCAGCATTGCTGACCGGTTACTCGTGTAAATTGCCACCTCTTCGGTGGATTGCTTCTTACAGGTGCTGCTGCGGAGCCGAGCGGCAAATAGCAGGCTAAAGCCCAAGTTGCAGCGCTAGCCCATGAAGGCTGAAGATTTAGTTTTGTTTTTCATATTCATGTTTGGCCGGCCTGCGCGCCGATGTATGAAAGACACTATTTGGTTAAGAGAACAATGTTTGTAAGGCCTTAAGGCCGAGGACTGTTTTGTGTATTTTTAATCGTTTCATTCCTATGGGTTTTATTATTAGTGGACATTCATGCTTAATGTTGGGTTCTTTTTAATAACCTAAAATGCTTCCGCTAGGTGTTGCGTAGGACGTTGTCTTTCAAATTGTGAGTATGATAATGCGATGCGTAACTCCACGGTCTGTCTGCGGTATATGGCGTCGGGCCCCGGCCGGACCTACTGCTATATGCCATGTGACGGATAGGGGTGTTACACAAACAATGCTGGAGGAGTACCCGGAGTTATTCCGCGCAGGTACCGCTTAAAATTTTCCGTTTTCTTTCCTTTAGTAATTTTGTGGGCGAAATTCTTTTAAGAGGGAAAGAGTTCTAACACCCCGAAACTCAAAAGAGGGACGGGTGACGTTTTAAGCCAAGTCTGGGACTTAGAGCAGGTGATACGGGCGTGATACGGGCGTGTCATGAGCGTGTCACGGGTGTGTCAAGGGCATGTTCGGCCACGGGTCGCGTGGTCGACATTTTGACGATCAGCAGTCATCGGGTGCGGCACACGGCCTGGGACACGGGCGTGTCCCAAGGCGTGTCCCGCTTGGGAGATTTCTGATTTATGCACACGGGCCATGACACGGGCACAGACACGGGCATGTCACATGTGACACGGGCGTGTCGGATGCCGTGTCTAGCTCGGGAAAATCCTGAATGTTGCACAGGGGCGTGACACGGGCCCTGACACGGGTGTGTCACATATGACACGGGCGTGTCGGAGGCCGTGTCACAAGCCGTGTTCTGGTCAGGAATTTGGAGTGACAGCGAATGGGTGACACGGCCCTGGACACGGGCGTGTCGCAGGCCGTGTTTGGCCTAGATTTTCTATTTTGAGGCTAAATCGTAGCCGTCCATTTCCTTAGTTTGGGATCCAACGGCTGGGGGCTATTCTAGATGAATTTAAACCGGAAATAGGCTTTGAAAACCCTCATTTTCATTTGGGTTCTCTCTCTCTAAAACCTAGAGAGAAGGGAGAGCAAGAAGGAGGAAGAAGACCTAGATCCGTCAACCTTCACGTTGTTTGGTGGACACGGGTGGTGACACGGGTATGGACATGCTCGTGTCACGCTTGACACGCCCGTGTCGCTACTGTTTATAGCCGTATTTTCTGTCGTGTCCTTTACTAGACACAGCCGGCCAACACAGAGAAAGACACGGCCTTGGACACGCCTGTGTCCTAGGCCGTGTTCCCCTATATAGGCACCAAAAATTCCTTAGGACGCAACCGGTTCGATTACAATTTTCGGGGCGTTACAAATCTCCCCCCTTAAAATAATTTCGTCCTGATATTATGTAAAGGTACACAAAACTTAAATGTTACCTGAGTGGAATAACTCGAGGTATTCCTCCAACATAGTCTGCTCTCACTCCCATGAAATCTCCTCACGTCCGCAGTTATCCCAACGGACTTTAACCATTCGGATTTCTTTATTGCGGAGTCGTTTGACTTCAAAATCTTCAATGTGTACTGGCTTGACCTTTGCCGTCAATCTGTTATCAACCAACACTTGATCGACCGCAACGACCTGCGAAGGCTCTTGCAACGCCTTCCGCAACACCGATATATGGAACACATCGTGTAGCCCACTCAATTCCACTGACAGCTTTAACCGATATGCTGCTTCGCTAACTCGCTCAAGGATCTCAAATGGTCCAAGGTATCTCGGACTCCGCTTCTTCAAGCATCGAACCCGCGAGACACCCTTGAATGGCTTGATTTTCAAATACACCCAGTCGCCAACACCGAACTCCACGTTCCTATGCTTGGCGTTATAATATTTTGCCTGCTTATCTTAAGCGATCTTCAACCGTTCCTGAATTGTACGTATCATTGAAGTGGCGTCTTCCACCACTTGACGTTTGTATAACTTAGACTCGCCTGTCTCCAACCAAGACAACGGCATGCGACACTTTCTCCCATACAAGGCCTCGAAATGCGTCATATCAATACTCGCTTGATAGATATTATTATATGCAAACTCCATCATGTACAGGTGGTCTTCCCACTGCTTTCCGAAATCCAAGACGCACATGCGGAGCATGTCCTCCATCGTCCTGTTGACCCTCTCGGTCTGACCATCCGTCTGTGGATGAAAGGCTATGCTAAAACTCAGCCTAGTTCCCAACAATCTATGCACCAGCCTCCAGTCATTTGACGTGAAGCATCCATCTCGGTCACTAACAATACTGCAGGGCACACCATGCAATCATAAAATATTATCCACATAAAGTTTGGCTAACTTTTCCCATGGGTCCTTCTTCTCTTGCACTTTCTTCACGACCTTTTCCAATGACCGGGCTGAATTGACCAAGGCTAGGAAGCCCTGCGCCTTAGGCCCAACAAGGAGTAGTTGTAGGTCGCCACGTAGACCCTCAGAGAATCAGTTGGTCTTCCACTCCTCCTCAGTAAACATAGCACCAGCATAACGACCCAACCGTGTAAACTCGTGGAGATACTCATCCACGCTTCTGTCTTCATAAGTCAAACCAAGGTACTGATTCTCCATCTCAAGCTTTTGAGCAGAGGGTAGGTATCTGTTCAAAAACAACCTTGAGAATTCCTCCATAGGCACATCAACAAGTTGCCTTCCCACTAAGAGATGAACCTCCAACTCGTCCCTCCACATCCTCGCCTCACCAGCTAATAGGAAGGTCACTATGGTGGTCTTCTGCCACTCCACAGTTTCTGTGGCCATCAAGACTCTCTTCATCGTAGAGAGCCAGTCCTCAGCTTGAGTTGGCGTTACAATCTCGCCGAACACCGGAGGATTAAAGCTCATTACATGCTTGAGCTCCTTCTCTGTAGCTTTCCTTGGTGCCACTTGATCAACTGCCATGCGTTCTACCACTCCTGGCTCTGCCATCCTAATTGGTTCTTGCTCATTAACAGGTGGTGCGTGCTGCACTTGCCTTGCAGGTTGGGCATTTATCATAGCAAAGACTGCTTCAGCCACCAATCTGATGGTTTTTGCTGAAGGGAGTGTTGTAGGCACGTCATTCGGTGCACTACTTTCCGCCGATCGCGGACGTTCTGATTGCCTAGCACCGCTCCTAATTACCTATAGTAGCATAAACCCTTGATTAAGCAACATACAGATTGTTAAAAGCAATCATTGGAACACTCAGGTTCCTCAGAACAAGTGTATTTTTCATTCATAAGTGGACATTCGTGGGTTCTTTTATGTTATAACGATGACGCACATACATGTGCTCACCTCCTCTTAAAAGAATTCGCCCACAAATTCAAATAAAGAAGACTGACACCTTAGTCTGATACCAAATTGTAACACTCCCATCCGTCATATGGTATATAGTAAAAGGTTCAACTGAAACCCGACGCCATATACCACGGACAGTCGGAAGGGTTACATAAGAATATCAAAAATCAAATACAACTACTCGCCCTAACTCAGAGCATTCTAGCGGAAGCTTTTAAACAGTTTGAAAGAACCCATAATTGAATAATGTTGGAGTAATTTGCCAGCAGGACACGTGTGTGTGGGACTGACCCCGAGGCTTTCCCCATCGTGTTCCTGGTCTGGGTGTTGACCCCGGTAGGCCCCCTATGGCGGAATATCCCCGCGGTCCTGTGGTTGGGATTAGTCCCACATCGCTCGCAGCGCTCGCTCCTCCGTGTTTATGTACCCCGCCACCCTTCATCTCAACACCTGGGTTTTGAGATGTGATATGGGCGGGCGGGTTCTCACATGGTATCAGAGGATGGTTGTCCTGCTGCGGGGGTGTGTTGGAGTAATTTGCCAGCAGGACACGTGTGTGTGGGACCGACCCCGTGGCTTTCCCCATCGCGTTCCTGGTCTGGGTGTTGACCCCGGTGGGCCCCCTGTGGCGGAATATCCCCGCGGTCCTGTGGTTGGGATTAGTCCCACATCGCTCGCAGCGCTTGCTCCTCCGTGTTTATGTACCCTGCCACCCTTCATATCAACACCTGGGTTTTGAGATGTGATATGGGCAGGCGGGTTCTCACAAATAACAACTATCATGAATGTCCACTTACCACCATAGGAATGAAATAACAAATACATTGAAAGTACTTGGCCTTATGGCCTTACAAGAGTTTACTTAACAAAGTAATGTTTTACATACATCGGCTCGCAGGCCGGCCACACATGACAAAAGTAAAACAACAATTCACTTTGGCCTTCGAGGGCCAGCTAAGTAGCATGGGCTTCAGCCCGCTATTTGGTACCTGGCTTTGCAGCACATGCAAGCAACATTTCACCGCACGGTGGCAAACAAAGCAACGGTCAGCTAAAGCCGACCAAATTATAACGACCACGCCCCTTACTTGAGACAACGGTACTCCTTCCCTGCATTTCATTAGTCCAGCTAAACAACAAAGTTCAAACATACTTCGCCACAGGTGTATACTCACACGGTCAAACACCTCGTGCACTCAGGGCACATTTTCGGTGAATCCAGTCAATTCCGTGGCTTCACCACCATCCCCGGAATGGCAACATCGTGAGCATTTTAGTCTTTCTGACCACCGTCTAAGACTCCAGACTATGCCAACGGCTAGTTCCACTTTTGGGCCTCTAGCACTAAACCGTATAGCCCAGGTCCGCTTCCACTTGCCCGTTGCTCACTCCACCTAGTCACTTTAAGACGTACGTGCGGGCCAAGCTTCTCCCGGATCCTAATACATTCCCAATAATCACATAACCCAGTTTTGTAGAAGGTTGGCTCCCCGGCTGCCAAGTTAGCAGAACTATATTTCCGCTCAGTTTTCTGGGTACGCCTTGGAGTTAATCCCCAAGGATCCCTGCTGCAATCTACCGTATAGAAACCCGAAAAACACATAGCACGGAGTATTCTCCGGAAATCCATACAATATGCAACATCACCGATCCAGACCAACACGTCCGGGTAGGCTTCACACACAATGCCTATGTCCGTACTTCGATTCCGGACTCTATATGCAACACAAGGGGGACTATTCACATCTACCCCAAGGAACACAGCACGCTCGCGGTAGCGGGTTTCCTATGCAGAAAGAAAGAGAGGTTCACATACTCAAGTAGAGAATTGTTACTCTTGAAGTTCGCTTTTGCGTCATGGAAATCTATCCGGATGGAAAGCTTCGCAAGGGAATTTCCTCCGCGGATCTGGTCTCGGTTCTCGACTCGGTGCTCCGATGCTCCGCCGGTGGCCGGATTCCTCCTCTTCCTTCCTCAACCAGTCTCTCCTCTCTCTAACTCCTTTGAAAGAGAATGCTTAAGAGATAATGTGGAATTAATCCTATATTCCCGGCCTTATTAAAGCAGGAATACATCTGGGCCGTCAGATCTTGTTTAAAGAAAACGAGCAGCTTGGATTCGCCTGAAATCTCTCAATCCTAGAACGAACACGACCTTGCACACGACCGTGTTCCAGGTCGTGTGCCCCGATCCAGGCACGATCGTGGAGCACAGAAAAAGACACGGGTTGAGACATGCCCGTGTCTCAACCTGACACGCCCGTGTCTCAACCTGACACGCCTGTGTCGGGTCCTGACACGCCCGTGACCTTGGGGCGTGTCACAGATAACGGTCATGCCAACCATCATGTCAATCGTCACGTCGCTTGGTGGACACGGGTATGGACACGCCCATGTCACGCTTGACACGCCCGTGTTGCTACTATTTATAGCCGTGTTTTTTGTTGTGTCCTTTACTGGACACAGCCAGCCAACACAGAGAAAGACACGGCCTTGGACACGCCCGTGTTCCAGGTCGTGTTCCCCTATATAGGCACCAAAAATTCCTTAGAACGCGACCGTTTCGATTATAATTTTCGGGGCATTACAATATCACTGAAAAGATGATCTACAAACATAATGACATTAAAAGATAATCTCTTAATAGCAGTGATCCCCTTTGTAAAAAACCTACTTATAGTTTTTATGGAGTGTTGGAATCGTTCGTCTGCAATTTGCATGGGTACATTATGACCTAAAATAAGCAATGTAACTGCAAGTACTTCTCACGGTAGAGTTCTCCTGGATCCTTGCAAGCCATATTGTTGTGTGAGAAGTGTTAACAAATCTATAAATATGAGAGTGTCCATCAAGAAGTTCACCAACCCATCTAGACCCTGTTTTGCTTGATGTCATGCAAGCTACATTTGATGAACCACTAGTTGCAGATAGATTAATATCCACTAATGCTAAATATTAATGTACACTGACTGCTCTATTACGATAAAACCAACCAGCAACTTCTCACTGAGACTCCTCATTAGAACTGTCAGTTCAATCTGAGGAAGACATTGTAAATATGTAGTAATTTTAAATTTAACAAAATATTAAGACATAAGTGATCATAAAGTCTCTGAATCTAGTGCAAGATTAAAAAAGTACCAGTACAAATGAAATCATGTCACAAAACATCACAAAACATATGTCCATCCCAGAGAAAAATACAAGTCTAGCATAAAGATAACATAGGTCCATCACACAACAACTAATCAAAAGTCCATCACTGTGCAACTAGCCCGATCTTTTCTCATAATGAGTCTGCAGCCATTTGAGCCAGTGATCCTTTTGAATGCTCATAAAGGTTTCTCAGTAATGTTTTTCTGTCAGAACCATGGTGCAGTGGTCGTAGAAGTCGTACTATGATTCATCCATAACTTCCGGCATAGTTTTGAGTTCAGAAATCGCCTCATGAATGGTGTATATGGATGAAGATATCTGGATGCGAGGAGGCTCCATCATGCACTTCCCAATAATGCGCGATGTCTCAGCTATATCATCTAGTGTCGAGCTCCTTGTTTTTTTATTAGTCATCCTGCATTTTCCCTTACTGATCGTCCGTTTGTTCCTTGCTTCAACTGAATTTGGAGACTCGTTTAAATGATGTGTGTCATCTCCAACAGATAAGTCATGATCGTCAATCGACTCATGCTCAAAATGTCTTGAGTTTGGTGCTCAAGCTAGATCTCTAGTTGCTATGATCTGGCTAAACATCATATTTAGCTTCTCCTTTAACTTAGGGGATATGCCAAAGAACTGAAATTTCCTTGCACTTGGAAGCACTTGCGATGGAAAGTAATAACTAACAGTCAAATAATCTATAATACAGTAATTGTAACAAGAGGTTTAAAATTAAAGTGCGTACTTTGAGGCGTTCAGTTCACCAATCTTCTGAAGCAGTAATAGTTTTGCGGATTGGATTCCAGCCCAAACCCATCTCACAGCCCTTAAGTTCTTGCCATAACTTCCAATCTTTCTTTAGTTGATCCCACTTATTTTTCATTTGATTATGATCATAAGACTTTCCCGTCGAGCAAAGAAACTTGTGGTTAGGTTGGTTCAACCATCCCTGCTAAAGTGCATTGTTGGGCGATTATCCAACTCAATTTCTTTCAAGCACAAATCGTAAAATATCAAAACATCATTGACCTCCCAATTAGCACTAACACCGCCTTCTTTATTTCTACCCATAACGTGTAAACTAAATGAGAGAAAAAAACAACCAAGCACACATTAACATAGACGAACACACAAATAACACACAAAAATACATGAACACACTCACACATGTACACACACTTAACATAAGTGATCACACACATACACAAACAACACATAAAACACATACATCACACACACATAAACACGCACACAAACATTAAAACACACACACAAACATACATGAAAACACACACACACACACACACACACACACACACATACATGAAAAAACACACACCACATACATGAAAACACACACACACACTCATAAGTGATCACACACTCATGAACACATGGACACACACACACACTCATACCCCCTAAACATGGAAACACACACACATACAACACACAACACATACACACACAACACATACAATACACACACAACACATACAACACACACAACACATACAACACGCACACACAAACAACACATACATTGAAACACACACAACACATACAACACACACACACACACATGAACATACACACACACATGAACGCATGGACATACACACACACTCACCCCCCCTAAACACACAAACACACACATATACATGAACACACACTCACACACACATTAACACTCACACACACTTTAACATACATGATCACACACACACACATAAAAACACACACACACACACATAGGTGATCACACACTCATGAACACACACAACACATGAACACATGAACACATGAACAGACACACACACTCACACCCCCCTAAACACACAAACACACACACATACATGAACACACACTCACACACACATGAACACTCATCACACACTTTAACATACATGATCACACACACACACACACATGCATACATGAACACACACACACATAAGTGATCACACACTCATGATGTAACACCTCCCCTGCAATGACTGTATAATATGGGTTCGACCGGAGCCCCACAACATACAGACACCACAACATAAGCATTATAAGATGATATAAACTACCCAACTCAAAACTCAGACTAACACAGCGGAAACAAAAAAACAAGACTAGAAGTTATCCACATGCATATAAGTATCAACACGGCCTTAAGGCCTTACAACAATTAGGAGTCCAAAACTCAAATAATAACAACAAACGTCAACGTGCATAAACACTCCTAGACTACCTCAGCATGCAAGCCGGAAACATAGAGCATTAAGCATAAAATTTTACCAAACAGAGCTATTACATAATTTGAAACACTTCATGAGGCTTAGGCCTTTTTGGCCGGCGAGCTGGCTCCTGCTTGCGATCCTTGCCCTGTAAAAATTAGTTGTAATGTGGGTCAGCAAAGGCTGACCTCTGTAACTAACACATCTCCTCCCGGCCGTCCCTAGCGGACCCCGGGGTACACCATCACCCTGCAGGTCAGCACTTCGTATGCAATTTACATAACATGTAAAGCTATAAAACAGGTTTGGATGTCTCATTCAACAAACATGTTTCTAAGTTGAGCATAAAGAAAAGGAGGCCTATAATGCAGCATGTATGCAATCCTGGATTTCACCCAAGGCACCCTACAACGTATGAATCTAACACATCATCATGCAATCATCAATAAGGTACTTTCAATTTCTCCTCCGACGCTCGAGTCGAAAACCCATAGGTACTTCCAATTTCCCCAAACGACATACAAGCCGCTACACAGAATTCTTGCCAAGGCCCCACCCGCTCTGTAACACCCCAAAAAGTCTCAGGCTAAGAGTCGGCCTGAGCTCGACGAAAAATGTCGAGCAGAGCTCGACGAAATCATCGAGCAGCGCTGAGCGGTTAGGATAACCTCCCATCTCTCGATCGTGGCCGTCCACTGATTTTTGTGGATCCGACAGCTGGAGTTAACCCTGGCAGTTTTTTATGGCCGAGAGTTAGGTTTTCAAACTCATTTCCTCTGTGAGTTTCTCTATCTAAGTTATAGAGAGAGGGGAGAGTGAGGAAGTAGAAGAAGAAGGAAGAAATCCCGCCGCCACCGAGTTTTGAGGCTCCGATTCGCAAGCCGAGTTCAGATTTGTGAAGTCTAGATCGTTGCGGACGTGTTCATCCGTATAGATCTTTGGCATGGATCCAAAGAGGATTTCAAGGGTAACGATTCTCTACTTGGACATGTGAAGTCCTCTCCCTTTTGCATAGGAAACTGCCTCCCGCGAGTGTGCGGTGAGCGTGAGGTATTCCTTCGGGTAGATTTGGTGTATCCCCGTAGTTTTGCATATAGAGTCCAAAATCGAAGTACGGACATAGACATTGTGTGTGAAGCCTACCCGGACAAGTTGGTCTGGATCGACGATGTTTTCATTATGCACGTATTGCCGGGGAAGACTCCGTGTCGTTTGTCTTTTTTTTTCGGGTTTCTACGCGGTAGATCGCAACAGGGAGCCTTGGGGACTAACTCCACGGTGCACCCGAAAAACTGGGTAGAAGCGCATTTCTGCCATCTTGGTGGTCTGGGAGCCAACCTTGTGCATAACTGGGTTATGTAATATTATGTGATCGATTCTTCTGGAATCGGGGAGGCTGACCCACGCTGATGACTTAAACTGGCATGGCGATGTGAGCAACGGGTTGAGCTGAACCGTACCCGCTCTATGTGGTACAGTTAAAGAGACCTAATATACGTGGCACTTACCAGGGGCATAGGGGGCGAGTCTTAGGCTTTGGCCGAAAGGACTGAAATGCTCACGATGTTTTCCGCCCTGGGGGCCGTGGTGAAGCCTCAGAATGGACCGGATTCACCAAGAATATGCCTTGAGAGCACATGGTGTGTGGTCGTGCGTGCCTACGTGTTATACCCCCAACCTTTTGCCCGGGTCGGGCCGAAAGGGGTACTACTGGCCCAAGACGCCCACCCAGTGCTCATAGGGGAAACGATCCACCCTGTCAAAGCACTAGATGGCCGCCTTGGTTGGCTCGAATCATAACATTCACAACTCATCAGAATATAGCGGAAGCATTAACAGGAAACCATTGCAGATTTATATATCACATATCAAAATCACAGCGGTTCTAGGGACGAAGCCTAAGTACTTATATAAGCTCGTAGGCTATACATATGCTACATATAATCCTCATATACTCTCTCTCTATGCTGCTCGGCGGAACTCACATCTCTAAAATCTGGGGACGACGGGGGTGCATCTGCTCGAGTAGACCTAGCTGCTGGCATAATCTCCTGCGCCAGCGGGTCACTACGGTGCTCCACCTCCTGTGAATGGTTAATCAAATAACCGTTAGTCACAGAGCTAAGTGGAAACAAATCTCCTCCCCGGATCCACATCCTGAGGATGAGAACGCACCCACCCAACAGAAGTAAATAGCCGAAGCAAGAGAGGGTTAGCACAACATTTCATATATGAACGGCTATGAGCAAAAAAAGAGTGCAGTATAATCGGAAAAAGCAGAAATATTATAAAACGGTTATAACAATGCTCTACTAGCTCATCAGCACAACATGTTTTCATATCCTGAATTCTATCGCAGGCATTCACAGCCACGCACATACCGCATGCATTCACAGTCGCGCACATACCGTAGGCATTCACAGCCGCGCACACCGCAGGCATTCACAGCCGCGCACACAAACCCTACATCGACATAGTTTGGACCGCTTCTGTTCCAGCAGGGTAGCGAGCCCCGCGGGGCTCACCGATGTGGCCGTCGGTGACAGTGGACAGTCCTGCCACATCTGGGGGTGATCGTACCGCACAACCCAGGCCCTAACGTACAACCTGGTGTACTCTTGGATGTGAGCGACACCCAGCAAATCATTTTGGCCGACCAGCAAAGGAAAACCCGACGGGGAATAAAACGGCCGGTCACCCGTGGTACTCATCTCCCTGTCGCCTTGAGTCGTCGACCTTCTCGCACCGGTACGAACGGTCTGCGTGAGGGACTGACCCGGCACTCTTCCACCGCAAGCAATTTACAATCAATCAATCAACGATAAACATAATACACGCCGGGTCTACGTCAGCCTGCCCTACTAGGCTCAAACTTCGGGCGGCGGCGCTTAGCTCTACTTTCGTCAAGGAGCGAGGGAGCGCATTATTTGGGGCTAGACTTGGAGGAATACCTCAACTCCGGTTATCCCCAACTAAGGCTCAACCTTAATAACGACCGCTCGTCAGAGCAGGACCCGGGATTATAATAGTAAATTGCAATGAGCATAAATGCGGTGTTTATGCTGCTTATTTAAAGTGCTGGAAAGAAATGTGACCAGTACGAAACTGAAGTAGCACTGAATTAAAAGTACTTGACCAGTACGAGACTGGAGTAGAAATGAATTAAAAGTACTTGATCAGTACGAGACTGGAGTAGAACTAAATTAAAAGTACTTGACTAGTACGAGACTGGAGTAGAACTGAATTAAAAGTACTTGACCAGTACGAGACTGGAGTAAAGCTGAATTAAAAGTACTTGACCAGTACGAGACTGGAATAGAACTGAATTAAAAGTACTTGACCAGTACGAGACTGGAGTAAAGCTGAATTAAAAGTACTTGACCAGTACGAGACTGGAGTAGAACTGAATTGAAAGTACTTGACCAGTACGGGACTGGAGTAAAGCTGAATTGAAAATACTTGAATTGAAAAGAATAAAGGAACATGACCAGTGCAAGACTGGAATAATCATAAAGAAAATGGTTAGCAGTCAAATCACTCCATCCAGGAGACTTCAGTCTCATCTCCGTTCTCAGGAGGCACATTCAGTTCTATTTCAGTTCTTAAAAAGACTTCATTGGATTACACCCATTATTAAGATCCGATTATGATTTGGTTGCGCCTTATTAATCATGACTTAATCGGATTAGTGGTTTATCAGGAGTTATACCCTTAATATTAATCGAGAATAATGTGCAACTCACTACTCGTATTCTCACTTTCCGAGCGTGTCCAAATCACCCGAGAGTCGAGGCGCTCGACGGTTTCACAAAGTCTCAGAACACACGAAGCTTGGTCACTTGCCTCAGTCACTCTCGTCGATACGATAAATTTGAATTTATTAATTAAATTAGAGAGGATGGTCGCGCGCTCCAATTTCATTTTCGAAGAAAATGAGCGTAATAATTTTCGAACGCGACCCTAGGCTTCTAGATTTTAGAAAAAATATCAAAACTTATCTGCATGACCCCAAATTTTGATACAACCTTTAAGAGAGCCTAAAATGATCCTAGTAATTTTTTTGTAATTTTCCAAAGTGTTTTGGGCCTTTAATTCGGCCAAACAAATTTTATTTGGGCTTTTAAAAATACCAAATCAACTTCAAAAATTCTCAAAATTTTTGTGAAGACTTTTCTTATCAAGGTAAACAATTTTCATGTTCAAAACTTTTTCATGAGGGCCCTATTTTAGCCTCTGAAAAATCAAACCCATTATTATAATATTATAATATTATAATAATAAAAATTATAAAATGAATTTACTGTAGATCATCCCCTCCCCCCCCCCCCCCCGCTGTAAGGAAACCGATGCCCCTTACGGGGCTTCTCCACCGCCGGCCGGCCACCGGCCGACCGTGGCTCCACCACCGGCCAACCCGCAGGTGGTGGGCGCTCCCTCCGGCGGTAGTCCGGCGGCCTGCCGCCGCCGGAGCCATTTTTTTTCTAAAACGGAAGGGGAGGGGGGTGACGGCGGCGGCGCTCCGGCCGCCGGAGCTCGCATGCGCTACGTCAGAAATGGGGAGGGGGAGGGAGAGAAGGTTCCACCTCAGTTTGGCGGGCTCTGGAGGGGCCAGCTTGGTCGGACATGGCTCAAGGTAGTGGAGGAGGGGGAGGAGCTCCTTGGCTTGGCTTTTTTCGGCCACCAGAACTCCGGTAGAGGGGGTAGAAGGGGGAGGGGATGCTCTGAGAGCTGTGAGGGAAAGAGAGGTGGTTGGGTGGCTTTTATAGGGAGGGGGAGGGGGAACTCCCTCCCTTTGGGTGGTGTGGGACTAATCCCTCCTTAAGGAGGGATTAATACCCACCCTCCAGCTGTCCAATGACAGCTGGAGGTCCCCCCCTATTTTTCCCCATGTGGGGAAAAGGGAAGGAGCCCTTATGGGCTTGGGCCTTAAGGTGGGAAAGAGAGAGTGAGAGAAGTGGGTGGGCCTCCACTTGTAGTGGGATGGGGGCTTGCTGGTTGGGGGCCCAAGGAGAGTGAGGGGGATATGGGCAATCCTTCTTTGGAGAGGAGGAGGGCTCCTCATTTGGAGAAAAATCCAAAAAGTGGATTTTTAGGAGGGTTTGACCAAGTCAACCCTAGGGTGGGTCCCCCTTGCTGGTCAAAGTCAATGTGGGTCCAAGTCGTCGGGGTCGGAAAGTTCGGGAGTCGTGTCACAATTGGTGTGCGCACGCTTTTTGATGCATGATTATGCTTGATTTGACCACGAGTTGACCAATTGTCGTCGAAATTGACCGGAATGACTTCTGTTGACTTCGTATTGACCATACAAGTCCAACGCTACTGACTGGGGTTGAATCGGAGCCCGTTTGGCGAAAGTCCGAAATTTGCGCGTCGCAGCGTGCTAAAACGGTCAAAACGCTCACGATCATCGTTAGACTTCGAATCGCGACGCAACGATTTCTGATGCGTTCGTATCAACTATACGAAGTCATAGGAATTGACAGAACTCAAATCGGAGTTCTCTATGTCAATATCCAAAAATCTCATTTTCGCGACGTTCTGCGAGGAATGGCCAAATCCACTATATGACCTCGGGGTCCAACTGAACGAGTTCCGATGCACTCGTATTGACTATACGAGGCCACAGGAACTGACAGAACTCAATTCGGAGTTCTCTAGCTCGATACCCTGCCTAGGGTTGCCTCCTACCCGGTCACGGGTAAAGGCTCGGGTCACTTTTATTGGGCCGACTAGGGCTCTAGTGGCTCAATAAAAGTCGGGATGTTACACTACGCCTGTGGTGAAGTGTACTTAAATTGTACTTTCTATACCATGATTGATTATACTAATGAAATGCAGGGAAGGGGCACCGCTGCCCCGAGTAAGGGGTGAAGTCGTTATATTTAGTCAGCTTTAGCTGACTGTTGCCTTATTTTGCCACCATACGGTGGATTGTTCTTATGCAGGAACAGGTGAGGCTAGTGGCAAATAGCGGGCTGAAGCCCTTGTTGCTGCGTTGGCCCTTGAAGGCCAAAATGAAGTGTTTTCTTTTAATACTATCATGTATGGCCGGCCTGCGAGCCGAAGTATGTAAAACACTTTTGTTAAGCAAACTATTGTAAGGCCATAAGGCCAAGAATTTTGTGTATGTTATTTCATTCCTAATGTAGCTACAGTGGACATTCATGTGTTGTTTTGGGTTCTTATAACTGTTTTAAAAAGATTCCGCTAGAATGCTCTGAGTTAGGATTCGAATTCCTTTGGTGGTAATTTGGTATTAATACGTAACTCCACTAACTGTCTGTGATATATGGCGTGGGGCCCTGCCCGAACCTTCTGTTATATTCCATGTGACGGATGAGGGTGTTATAATTTGGTATCAAACTACGGCTTCGGTCTTGCTTATTTGAATTCGTGGGTGAATTCTTTTAAGGGGTGGTGAACACATGTATGTGCGCCATCGTTATAACATGAAAAGAACTCATGAATGTCCACTTAGAAATGAAAATACACATGTTTAAGGAACCTGCATGTTTCTATGATTGCTTTTTGCAATTCTGTTTGGTCACTTAATGGTATGTTGTACGACTATAGGTGACCCGGAGTGGCATAGGGCAGTCAGAACACCCGCTTTCTGAGGAAAGTAGTGCACCCAATGACGTGCCTGTAACCCCTCCTTCGGCGGAAACAATAAGACTTGTGGCTGAAGCGGTGTTTGCGATGCTAAACGCCCAGCCAGAAAGGCAAGTGCAACATCCTGCCCCTGTAAGGGAGCATGTACCACTTCGAGCAACAGAACCTAGAATGGTGGAACAAGCAGTGGTAGAGCCTTTAGTACCAAGAAGAGTAATAGAGAAGCAGCTCAAGCATGTAATGAGCTTTAATTCCTCAGTGTTTTTGGGGACTGGAACCCCATCCCACGCCGAAGATTAGCTCTCTCGAGTGAAGAGAGTCTTGACGGCCACTGAAATAGAGGAATGACAGAAGACCACCATAACCACCTTCCTGTTGGATGGAGAGGCGTGATTGTGGTGGGAAGAGTTGGAGCTGCATCACTTGGTAGGAAGTCAACTCACTGATGTCTCGATGGAGGAATTCTCGAGGTTATTCTTGGCAAGATACCTTCCCTCAACACAGAGGATCGATATGGAGAATCAGTTCCAGAGACTGACACAGGGAGATAGTAGTGTGGATGAGTATCTCCACGAGTTTACGCGGTTGGGTTGCTATGCTGGCTCTACGTTTGTCGATGAGGAGCGTAAGACCAACCGGTTCTATGAGGGTCTGCGTGATGACCTGAGGCTACTACTTTCTGGGCCTGTGACGCAAGGCTTCCTAACCCTGGTCAATACAACCCGATCATTGGAAAAAGATCTGAAGAGAGTCCAAGAGAAGAAGGACTCGAGTGCGAAGAAGACGAAGTTCAAAGTGCCGAACTCCTCAAAGTCTGGGTTCCGTAAGTGGAATAAGAAGGCTAGGACTTCAGGTCCAGCCCCTTCTTCTGGTGCGTTTGGGGCAACTACAGGCCGAACCCCAAGAGCATGTTATAACTGTGGGAAGCCGGGACACTTTGCCCAAGATTGTTGGAGCGGACGTCCAAAGTCTGAGAAGAGGCCTGGAGCAACTTACGAGGAGAAGGGAAAGACGGTGGAGTCAACCGCATCCCACTGTGCTCCAGCCCAACCTAAAGTGTACAACCTTGGACAGCAGGAGGCCATAAAGCGGGCTGACGTGGTAACAGGTATGGTTTAATTAATAACAGTTTAGCTTTAAATACTTGTTGCCTTACACGTGTTAGCTTATGACTGGTTGTGCTAGGCTTTGTATTAATCCTTGATTGTCCAGCGAGAGCACTGTTTGATACGGGAGCTTCGCATTCCTTTTTGTCCGAAGAATTTGTATCACACATCGGAGTACCTTCTTCGATGGCAAGGGACAAATTGGATGTGCTTCTGCCTAACGGGTTCTCTATGCGCGTGGATAGAGTTTGTTGCGTGAAGATAGGGATTGGGAATCACGAATATGATTTGCAAGCATCGCTACTGCCGATAGTGGAGTTCAACGTGATCTTTGGTATGGACTGGATCTCGGAGCAACGTGCGTACATTGATTGCAACTGTAATGTGGTTAGATTGGGACTAGATACAGATCGTGAGACGATGTTCTCATGCATGAAGGGGTCGAGCAAGACATTGATTTCTGCTCTCCAGGTGATTAAGGCAGTTCGTAGTGGTGCAGAGCTGTTTTTCACTTTAGTGGAGGCTTTGAAGCCCAAGCTTGGTCTGGACAACATCCCAGTTGTATCTGAGTTTCCTGACGTATTACCTGAAGATCTCCCTAGAGCTCCACCTCAGCGAGAGATTGACTTCACCATTGAGCTAGTGCGTCCAAGTTCGTCGCCTTGGAGTGCGTCGGTCCTCTTTGTTAAAAAGAAGGACAGAAGCTTGCGACTCTATATTGATTACCGGGAGTTGAATAAGCTAACAGTGAAGAATTAGTATCTGATCCCAAGGATTGATGATCTGTTCGATCAGCTGGTCGGGTCAACTGTGTACTCGAAGTTGGATCTGAAATCCGGATACTATCAGCTGCGGATAAGGGAAAATGACATTCCCAAGACGGATTTCAGCACACGTTATGGGCATTATGAGTTCACCGTCATGCCGTTTGGGCTGACGAATGTGCCATCCGTGTTTATGGATTTGATGAACAAAACGTTCAGAGAATACTTGGAGCAGTTCGTGATAGTCTTTATCGACGATATACTGGTATACTCGCAGTGCGAGGATGATCATTTCAAGCATCTGCATATGGTGTTGGAGACATTGAGGAGGAACTAACTGTATGTCAAGTTCTCTAAATGCGAATTTTGGTTGTCCTCAGTAGCGTTCCTTGGTCATATAGTTAGTAGAGAAGGAATTGTGGTAGATCCGACAAAGATAGTTGCTATACGGGAGTGGCCTGTGTTGTCTACGGTGGCGGAAGTGCGGAGTTTTCTGGGGCTTGCCGGCTATTACAGGCGCTTCGTGGAGAACTTCTCGCGGATAACATTGTCCCTCACTCTTCTGACAAGGAAGGATCAGAAGTTTGTTTGGTCGTCTGAGTGCGCACAAGCTTTTGAAGAACTAAAGTGTCGTTTGACCACGACACCTGTGTTATGTTCGCCTTGTGGTTCTGAGGGCTACGAGGTTTATAATGACACCTCTGGGAGTGGGTTAGACTGTGTTCTGCTTCAGCACGGGAAGGTTATAGCCTATGGATCGCGTTAGTTAAAGGTGCATGGGAGGAACTACCCGGTTTATGACTTGGAGTTGGCAGCCGTGGTATTCGCTCTCAAGCTTTGGAGGCATTACCTGTATGGAGTAAAGGTCGATATTTATTCAGATCACAAGAGCCTGAAGTATCTGATTGATCAAAAGGACCTGAACATGCACCAGCGTAGGTGGATGGAGTTCCTTGGGGACTACACCTACAAGATTCATTATATTCCCGGGAAGGGGAATGTTGTGGCAGATGCTCTGAGTCGTAGAACTCATGCACATGCCAACTAGTTGTAGATGCATGACGAGCGGCTCATTCGTGATTTGGAGGCTTTGGAGATCTCATGTGTTGATAAGGGATCTAGTGCTAATGCATGTTTGAGTTGGACAAAAGTTCAATACGACCTCGCGGACAGGATTCGACAGGCCTTGGAGTTGGACGTAAGCTTGAAACCTCGCTTGGCAGAGTCTGTGGATGGGTCAAATGATCAGTTCTTTGTTGACGATGACTTTGTATAGAAATGTGGTCGGTCGTGCGTCCATAACGTTTGGAAATTATGAGAAGAATTGACATATGTGGCGCATTTTACTAAGTACTCAATTCACCCTGAGATCACAAAGATGTTCAAAGACTTGAAGAGGTTGTTCTGGTGGCCAGGTATGAAGAAAGACATAGCGCTATGCGTGGCAAAGTGTCAGACTTGTGCCTTAGTGAAGGCCGAATACCAGAAGCCAGGTGGATTTCTAAAGTCCCTGCCTATACCAGAGTGGAAGTTTGATGACAGAAGCCAGGTTGATTGAAGAGCGACTATTAATAGCCCAAGATAGACATGCTAAGTACTACAATGCCAAACATCAGAATGCGGAATTTGCGGTGGGCGATTGGGTATGCCTTAAGATAAAGCCGTTTAAAGGTGTATCAAGGATTAGACGCTTAAAGAAGCTTAGTCTGAGATATGTTGGGACTTTTGAGATCTTGGAGCGTGTTGGTGAAGCCGCCTATCGGCTAGCACTTTCGGTAGAGCTGAGTGGATTGCATGATGTATTTCACATCTCGGTCCTACGCAAAGCCGTGAAAGAGCCAGCGAAAGTGGTTGTTGCAGATCAAGTATCAGTCGATAGTGGGCTAACAATGAAAGTTAGGCCCATTCGAATTGAGGATACGTCGATCAAACAATTGAAGAACAAGTCAATCGGGATGGTCAAGGTACGGTGGGACAACTGTGGCCACGAAGAGCTGTCATGTGAGCGAGAGCAAACCATGCGCGAAGACTATCCTGAGTTGTTTATCTAGGAGTGTGGTAACAATGTTTTGAGTTGTAACAACAACTTTCATACTGTTTTCCTAAATGATTAAAAGTTGTTGTGTTTCTTATAACTGTGTGCTAATTTCGGAATGAAATTCTTATAAGGAGGGGAGGATTGTAACACCCCCAAAAGTCTCAAGCTAAGAGTCGGCCTGAGCTCGATGAAAACGTCGAGCAGAGATCGACGAAAACGTCGAGAAGAGATCGACGAAAAACGTCGAGCAGAGCTCGACGAAAAATGTCGAGCAGAGCTCGACGAAATCGTCGAGCAGTGTTGAGCGGTTAGGGTAACCTTCCATCTCTCGATCGTGGTCGTCTGCTGGTTTTTGTGGATCCGACGGCTAGAGTTAACCCTGGCGGTTTTTTATGGCCGGGAGTTAGGTTTTCAAACTCATTTCCTCTGTGAGTTTCTCTATCTAAGTGGTAGAGAGAGGGGAGAGTGAGGAGTAGAAGAAGAAGGAAGAAATCCCTCCGCCACCAAGTTCTAAGGCTCCGATTCGCAAGCCGAGTTCAGATTTGTGAAGTCTAGATCGTTGCGGACGTGTTCATCCGTATAGATCTTTGGCATGGCTCCAAAGAGGATTCCAAGGGTAACAATTCTCTACTTGGACATGTAAAGTCCTCTCCCTTTTGCATAGGAAACTCCCTCCCGCGAGTGTGCGGTGAGCGTGAGGTATTCCTTTGGGTAGATATGGTGTATCCCCGTAGTTTTGCATATAGAGTCTGGAATCGAAGTACAGACATAAGCATGATGTGTGAAACCTACCCGGACAAGTTGGTCTGGATCGGCGATGTTTTCATTATGCACGTATTGTCGGGGAAGACTCCGTGTCGTTTGTCTTTTTTTTGGGTTTCTACGTGGTAGATCGCAGCAGGGAGCCTTGGGGACTAACTCTAAGGTGCACATGAAAAACTGAGCAGAAGCGCATTTCTGTCATCTTGGTGGCCTGGGAGCCAACCTTGTGCATAATTGGGTTATGTAATATTGTGTGATCGATTCTTCTAGAATTGGGGAGGCTGACTTGCGCCGATGACTTAAACTGACATGGTGATGTGAGCAACGGGTTTAGTTGAACCGTACCCGCTCTATGTGGTTTGGTTGAAGAGACCTAATGTACGTGACACTTATCGGGGGCATAGAGGGCGAGTCTTTGGCTTTGGCCAAAAGGACTGAAATGCTCACGATGTTTGCCGCCCTGGGGGCGGTGTTGAAGCCTCAGAATGGACTGGATTCACTAAGAATGTGCCCTGAGAGCACGGGGTGTGTGGCTGTGCGTGCCTACGCCTGTGGTGAAGTGTACTTATATTGTGCTTTCTATACCATGATTGATTATACTAATGAAATGCAGGGAAGGGGCACCGCCGCCCCGAGTAAGGGGTGAGGTCGCTATATACTTTTATTAGGTCAGCTTTAGTTGACCGTTGCCTTGTTTTGCCACCGTGTGGTGGATTGTTCTTATGCAGGAATAAGTGTGCCTAGTGGCAAATAGCGGGCTGAAACCCTTATTGCTGTGTTGGCCCTTGAAGGCCAAAGCAAAGTGTTTTCTTTTAATATTATCATGTATGGCCGGCCTGCGAGCCGAAGTATGTAAAACACTCTTGTTAAGCAAACTATTGTAAGGCCATAAGGCCAAGAATTTTGTGTATGTTCTTTCATTCCAAATGTGGGTGTAGTGGACATTCATGTGTTGTTTTTGAGTTCTTATAATTGTTTTAAAAAGCTTCCGCTAGAATGCTCTGAGTTAGGATTCGAATTCCTTTGGTGGTAAATTGGTATTAATACGTAACTCCACTATCTGTCTGTGGTATATGGCGTGGCTGTAACGAATCCACCCGTTAAATAACATATAATAGAAGGTCCGGCCGGGGCCCCACACTATATGCTACCAACAGACGGTGAGGTCACAGGATAATACCATCAACGCATCCTAACATAGAGCATGCTAGCGGAATAGATACACAATTAGATGAACTCATAGCAGGAATATCCACTAGATATATATAAACCAACGTTATATACAACCACTCAAACGAGGGTATAACAAATACTACAGTTTGGCCTTAAGGCCTTACAGTTCCTCTTGAAACAGCATGGATTACAGATATCGGCGCGCAGGACGGCCATACAGGAATAACAGAAACTACAAAAGCTAGCCTTCAAGGGCTAACAGCAACAGCAAGAGCGGCAACAACAGCAGCAGGGGCATCAACCCTTCATTTTCCGCTCGGCTCTCCAGCACCTGCATAGGGACAATCCACCCAGAAGGTGGCAAACAAGGCAACGGTCAGCATTCAGCTGACCAACTTATAACAATCCTACCCTTTTCCCGGGGCAGAGACATTCCTTCCCTGCAGAGCAATATAGTAATTGACAGATAATATACATATTGTGCTCTCACGCACAAACAATCCATCACAACCGTCGGCCACCCGACCCGACGACCTGTGCTCTCAGGCACACATTTGGGTACACCGGCGAACCAGGATCAACACCAATGAGCATTTAGTCATAAAGGCGCGCATGCCTAAGACTCTCATTATGCTACTGACGAAAGCCCAATGCCTTGGCACTTCCTTGTACAGTCAACATAATGCAGGTACAGATCCTCCACCCCCCGTTGCTCAAGTCGCCTTGCCCTCACCAAACACATCGTACTTGCGGCTATAATAAAAGGCACGTGTCAGCTTCACCTTTCTTGTTCGGCACGAGGCCTTCTAGAGCTCGCAACTCCCAATCGCCACAACATCCACTAACGACTGGCATCACAATAGCCATACTGTCCAACTAGGACTGGCTTCATCGTCCATCAAGGACTGGCTACATCGTAGCCACAACACAAACAACACAAGGGCATTTTCCTTGAATTCCACATTCCAGTACTTCCTGCTACTCCCCTTCACAGGCATAACCCAACGACCCCACTAACTACACGAGTGTACGCGGAGTATTCTCCGGTGCGTAAATGCAACATCACCAATCCAGACCAACATGTCCAGATGGGCTTCACACAACATGTCTATCCCGTACTACACCTTTCCGGGTCTAAATGCAGACTCAATAGGGGATAACAACTATCAACCCACCGGAATCACTCACTCATTCCACCTTTTGGTGGAGAGGATTTCTTACTCATGCATAAAGGAGGACTTCACATGTCCAAGAAGGAAGATCGTTACCCTTGACGATATTTTGGGAGCCATCGGAAATCTGACCGGTTGGAAAGCACCGTAGCAGCTTTGCCTCCACTAAACTTGCCTCGGATTTCGAATCGGACCGCGGGAGCACCACCAAAGACTTGCTCTTCTCCTCCTTCTCCTTCCTCCAAGCTCTCTCTCTTTTTCTCTCTTGATAAGAATGAGAGAAGAAGCTACTATTCGGTCTTATCACTGCAGGAAAAGACCAGGGCCATTGGATCCAAATAGAAATAATTGGATGGCCAAGATCTGCCCAAAATTCCATTTTTGACTTGACACGACCTGTGACACGCCCGTGTCCCAGGCCGTGTCCCCCAAGCGGTGTACGAACCGACTCAAAATGAATTAGAACACGGGATCCAACACGCCCGTGTCACATGGCAGACACGCCCGTGTCAACTTTGACACGGCCGTGTGACTAGCCGTGTCGCCTTTGCAACACAGGCCCAAACCACCCAAGAAGGACACGGCTAAGGCACATGCCCATATCCATGGCCGTGTGTCCAACACGCCCCTGTGATACGCCTGTGTCACAGGTCGTGTTCCACACTCAATGCCACTCAACGCCATTTCTCTCAGCGCCACTCAACGCCATCGATTTTCTCCCGAGTAGGACACGCCCTGGGACACGCCCGTGTCCCAGGCCGTGTCGCCTCTCGACGAATAGTTCTCAAGAACTCGAATCGATGCCTCGAGAGAAGGACATACCCTGGGACATGCCTGTGTCCCAGGTCGTGTTCACTAGACATGCCCTGGGACACGCCCGTGTCCCAGGCCGTGTCACCCAGCCTGACTCCATCTTAAGATTTTGGGGTATTACAATCCTCCCCCCTTAAGATAAATTTCGTCCCGAAATTTGTACCCATCAAATAAACAGGAATCACAAAGTGATAACGTTAAAAGAACGGTTATAACAAAATGTACACGGTCAACAGTTTACACAAAAAGTTCGGGAAACTCAGCTCGCATGGTCTACTCACGCTCCCATGTTAGATCCTCTCGGCCACAATTGTCCCACCGGACTTTGACCATCCCGATTATCTTGTTCCGCAACTGTTTCTCGGCTCGATCCTCGATCCGAATGGGTCTAACCTTTGTCGTTAGCCCATACTCGACCGGTACACGATCATTCTCAATTATTTGAGTTAGATCCTTGACGACTTTGCGAAGTACTGAGATGTGGAAGACATCATGCAATCCACTTAATTCTGCTGAAAGCGCTAGCCGATAAGCAACTTCCCCGACTCGCTCCACCACTTCAAACAGACCAAGGTATCTGGGACTTAGCTTTTTCAACCGCCGAATCCGAGATACGTCTTTGTAGGGTTTGATCTTCAAATAGACCCAATCGCCCACCGCGAACTCCACGTTTCGATGCTTGGCGTTGTAGTACTTTGCTTGTCGATCTTGGGCTATCAATAGCCTCTCCCGAATAGAGCGTATTATCGAGGTAGCTTCTTCGACTTCCTTTCGCCCATTCAGCTTGGATTCGCCTACCTCTGCCCAAGCTAATGGTGTACAACATTTACGACCATATAGAGCCTCAAACGGTGTCATACCGATGCTCGCTTGGTAGCTGTTATTATAGGCAAATTCAACCAAACAAATGTACTCTTCCCATTTCTTACCGAAATCTAGGGCGCACATACGAAGCATATCTTACATCGTCCTGTTGGTTCGCTCAGTCTGACCATCCGTCTGAGGATGAAAGGCCGTACTGAATGCTAATTTTGTACCCAACATTTGATGAATTAACCTCCAATCCGTTGAGGTGAATCGCCCATCACGATCACTGACAATGCTCCGAGGAACACCGTGCAGTCGAATAATCTGTTCCACATAGAGTTTAGCCAAGGTTTCAACTGAATCATCTCTCTTGTTTGGAAGGAAGTGAGCCACTTTTGTCAACCGGTCTACAATCACCTAGATAGAGTCATGACCGCGTTGAGATCTTGACAACCCATGCACGAAATACATTGAAATATCATCAAACTTCCACTCCGGAATCGGTAATGACTTCAGGAAACCACTAGGCTTCTGGCATTCCGCTTTTACCAAAGCACAAGTGTGACATTCTGCCATATAACGTGCTATGTCTTTCTTTAGTCCAGGCCACCAGAATAACTTTTTCATGTCTCTATACATTTTTGTGCTCCCAGGGTGAATTGAGTACTTGGCAAAATGCGCTTCGTACATCAATTCTTCTCTCAATTTCCCTGTACTTGGGACGCACAATCGACCATATTTTCGCAACAATCCATCGTCCCAGGAGAATTGGTCACCAGGACCATCCTTTGCATAGCGTTGGAGACTTTCATCAAGCTCCGTTGCTCGTCGAACTCTATCCGCAAGGTCATATTGTACCTCCGTCCAGTTCAAGCACGCGTCGGCCGTAGCATCCTTGTCAACACAAGATATCTCAAACGCTTCCATCTCCTGGATTAGCCACACTTCATGCCTCTGCAACCAGTTTGCCCGTACTGACGCCCTACGACTCAGAGCATCAGCGACCACATTTCCCTTCCCAGGAGTATAATGAATATCGAAAGTGTAGTCCCCAAGGAACTCCATCCACCTCCATTGTCGCATATTCAGATCCTTCTGATCTAACAAATACTTTAGACTCTTGTGATCTGTGTAGATATCTACTTTAACGCCATAAATATAGTGCCGCCATAACTTTAGCGCAAAGATTACCGCCGCCAACTCTAAATCGTGGACGGGGTAGTTTCGTTCATGCACCTTTAGCTAGCGTGAGCCTTAAGCAATCACTTTACCAAATTGCAGAAGAACGCAACCTAAGCCGCTCCCTGATGCATCATTGTAGATCTCATAGCCGTCTGTACCACATGACGATGTCAACACAGGCGCCGTGGTCAAATGACTTTTCAGCTCTTCAAAAGCTTGCGCACACTCCGATGTCCAAACGAACTTCTGATCTTTTATCGTCAACGTGGTCAGAGGTAAAGCAATCCGTGAGAAGTTTTCTACAAACCGTCTATAGTAGCCTGCCAGGCCAAGAAAGCTCCTGACTTCGGCCACTGAAGACATCACTGGCCAATCCCGTATGACACTTATCTTTGCCGGATCTACTGCTATGCCCTCTCCACTTACCACATGGACCAGAAAAGCCACTGACGATAGCCAGAACTCACACTTTGAGAACTTGGCATACAACTTATTCCTTCGCAGGGTATGCAACACCAACCGCAAATGGTTTACATGATCATCTCCCGACTGAGAGTACACAAGAATATCATCAATGAACACAATTAAGAATAAATCCAAGTACTCTTGAAACGTCCGGTGCATTAGATCCATGAATACCGAAGGTGCATTACATAAGCCAAACGACATCACCGTGAATTCATAATGACCATAATGTGTCCCAAACGCTGTCTTGGGAATATCGCCTTCCCGAATCCGCAATTGATAATATCCCGATTTCAAATCCAACTTTGAATAGACGGTTGACCCCGCTAGCTGATCAAATAGGTCATCGATCCGTGGAATCAGATATTTGTTCTTTTCCGTCAGCTTATTCAATTCGCGGTAGTCAATACACAAACGCAAACTACCGTCTTTCTTTTTCACAAATAGAACAGGCACGCTCCAAGGTGACATACTTGGGCGTATGTATCCTTGCTCTAACAATTCTTGTAATTGCACTTTTAGTTCAGCCATTTCCCTTGGCGCAACGCGATATGGTGAGCGGGCCACATGTTTTGCACCTGGAACCAACTCAATCGCGAAGTCAATCTCCCGCTGGGGCGGTAACCCGGGAAGATCCTTAGGAAACACATCTGCAAACTCCGACACAATCGGAACTTCACTTACACTGGCCTTTGGCTCCACAGCCTGAATAAGCGTGAAGAATAACTCCGTGCCCTTCCGAACAGCACTGACGACTTGGAGTGCAGACAACAAGGTCCCGCCTACTCCTCGCATACCAGCGAACTTCGTCTCAAGTTCGGTATTCTAGCCCAGTGTGATCTCCTTGGAAGTGCAATCAATCAAGGCACGCTGCTGCGACAGCCAGTCCATGCCAAAGATCACATCAAACTCCGATAGTGGCAGCACGGATGCTCTCAATCCGAAATCTCGATTTCCTATATGCACATCCACATCGCAAGTCCTATCCGCAAGCATGATACAACCATTCAGTAGTCGCACCTTTACACCATCTGTCGTCACATGACTCGGTACTCCAACTCGAGTTACGAAGTCCTTAGACAGAAAAGAATGCGAAGCACCCGTATCAAACAGGGCTCTCGCTGGATTGTTCCAAATCAGGACAAAGCCTGCAGCACACACATCATGCGCAAGCTACATACAAACTATGCAAGCAATACAACAAGCATTAACTTAACTCGTACCTGTGACGACGTCACTTTGCTTTATAACCTCTTGTTGACCAAGATTGTAGACTCTGGGCTGCGCCTGCGATGCAGAGGAATCAACCACTGCTTTGCCCTTCTCAGCATAAGATACACCCGGCTTCTTTTCTCCTTTGGGTTGAGCAACCCGACAATCACGGGCTAAATGCCCCACTTTGCCACAGTTAAAGCATGCATGAGACTCCAGCCTCGATGTTGCTCCCGATGTAGCCGTCCCAGAAGTTTGCCCCGAAGGCTTGGACCTCTTGCCCCACTTTTTCTGGTAGCACGATTTGCCAGAGCGGGGTGCTTTGAACTCGGGCTTTGCCACAGCCAAGTCCTTCCTGCCTTGCACCCGCTTCATGTACTTTTCCAGCGCACCCGCCGTATTAACCAAAGCTTGAAATCCCTGGTTCACTGAACTAGAAAGTAGGAACCTCAACTCATCCTACAATCCTTCATAGAACCGATTTGTTTTTCTTTGTTCATCGGCGAAGATTGTTCCTGCGTACCGTCCCAATCGTGTAAATTCATGTAGGTACGCATCAACGCTAGACTCTCCTTGCGTTAGCCGCTGTAACTCATTCTCCACAGCAATGCGTTGTGCCGCTGGAAGATGTTTAGCCAAAAACATACGAGAGAACTCCTCAATCGATACTTGAGTCAATTGCCTGCCCGCCAAATGGTGTAACTCAACCTCGTCCCACCATAACCTCGCCTCTCCTTCTAACAAGAAGGTGGCCAAAGTGACCTTTTGAGTTTCCTCCATCCTGATCGCCGTCAAAATACGTTTGACTCGCGATAACCAGTCCTCTGCCCGCGTTGGGGATCCCAGTCCCGTGAACGTCGACGGATTGAAGCTCATGAATTGCTTCAATTATCGTTCAGTTGCTCGCGGATCCACAGCCTCAACCGGTTCGGGTCGGACACCAACACGATCTGGCACCACTACCGGCAGCGCCTGCCCGGTCGGCCGAATCATCGCAAATAGAGCTTCAGCAACTAATCGAACAGTTTCCGCAGATGGAGGAGGTGTTGGCACCTCAACTGGTGCCGCACTCTCATCAGAGCGCTGGGGCTCAGATTGCCCAGCACCACTACGAGTCACCTATGGGTGGACAAGACACACATTAACGATAATACGCAAGCAATAACAACAAAGTAGGAACGCGCAGATTCCTCAAACAAGGTATTTGCATTTCTTAGTGGGTATTCCAGAGTTCACTAGCGCTACAACGGTTTGCACAGACACGTGCTCGCCACCCCAGAAAAGAATTCGACCATGAATTCGAAAGAGGAAGACCGAGACAAGCTGATACCAAAATGTAACGACTCCACCCGTTAAATAACATATAATAGAAGGTCCGGCCGGGGCCCCACACTATATGCTACCAACAAACGGTGAGGTCACAGGATAATACCATCAATGCATCCTAACACAGAGCATGCTAGCGAAATATATACACAATTAGATGAACTCATAGCAGGAATATCCACTAGATATATATAAACCAACATTATATACAACCACTCAAACGAGGGCATAACAAATACTACAGTTTAGCCTTAAGGCCTTACAGTTCCTCTTGAAATAGTATGGATTACAGACATCGGCGCGCAGGCCGGCCATACATGAATAACAGAAACTACAAAAGTTAGCCTTCAAGGGCTAGCAACAACAGCAAGAGCGGCAACAACAGAAGCAGGGGCATCAACCCTTCATTTTCCGCTATGCTCTCCAGCACCTGCATAGGGACAATCCACCCAGAAGGTGGCAAACAAGGCAACGGTCATCATTCAACTGACCAACTTATAACAATCCTACCCCTTTTCCGGGGCAGAGGCATTCCTTCCCTGCAGAGCAATATATCAATTGACAGATAATATACATATTGTGCTCTCACGAACAAACAATCCATCACAACTGTCGGCCACCCGGCCCGACGACCTGTGCTCTCAGGCACACATTTGGGTACACCGGCGAACCGGGATCAACACCAATGAGCATTTAGTCGTAAAGGCGCGCATGCTTAAGACTCTCATTATGCTACTGACGAAAGCCCAATGCCTTGACACTTCCTTGTACAAATCAACATAACGCAGGTACAGATCCGCCACACCCCGTTGCTCAAGTCGCCTTGCCCTCACCAAACACATCGTACTTGCGGCTATAATAAAAGGCGCGGGTCGTCTTCACCTTTCCTGTTCGGCACGAGGCCTTCTAGAGCTCGCAGCTCCCAATCGCCACAACGTCCACCAAGGACTGGCGTCACAATAGCCACACTGTCCAACTAGGACTGGCTTCATCGTCCATCAAGGACTGGCTACATCGTAGCCACAACACAAACAACACAAGGGCATTTTCCTAGAGTTCCACATTCCAGTACTTCATGCTACTCTCCTTCACAGGCATAACCCAACGACCCCACTAACTATACGAGTATGCGTGGAGTCTTCTCCGGTGCGTAAATGCAACATCACCAATCCAGACCAACATGTCCAGATGGGCTTCACACAACATACATATCCCGTACTACACTTTTCTGGGTCTATATGCAGACTCAATAGGGGATAGCAACTATCAACCCACCGGAATCACTCACTCATTCCACCTTTTGGTGGAGAGGATTACTTACTCATGCATATAGGAGGACTTCACATGTCCAAGAAGGAAGATCGTTACCCTTGACGAACTTTTGGGAGCCATCAGAAATCTTGCTGGTTTGAAAGCACCGCAGCAGCTTTGCCTCCACTAAACTAGCCTCGGATTTCGAATCGAACCGCGGGAGCACCACCAAAGCCTTGCTCTTCTCCTCCTTCTCCTTCCTTCTCCTTCATCCAAGCTCTTTCTCTTTTTCTCTCTTGATAAGAATGAGAGAAGAAGCTACTATTCAGTCTTATAACTGCAGGAAAAGACAAGGGCCATTGGATTCAAATAGAAATAATTGGATGGCAAAGATCTGCCCAAAATTCCATTTTTGACTTGACACGGCCTGTGACACGCCCGTGTCCCAGGCCGTGTCCCCCAAGCGGTGTACGAACCGACTCAAAATGAACCAGAACACGGGATCCAACACGCCCGTTTCACAGGGCAGACACGCCCGTGTCAACTTTGATACGACCGTGTGACTGGTCGTGTCACCTTTGCAACACAGGCCCAAACCACCCGAGAAGGACACGGCTAAGGCACACGCCCGTGTCCATGGCCGTGTGTCCAACACGCCCCTGTGACACGCCCGTGTCACAGGTCGTGTTCCACACTCAACGCCACTCAATGCCATTTCTCTCAGCGCCACTCAATGCCATCGATTTTCTCCCGAGTAGGACATGCCCTGGGACACGCCCGTGTCCCAGGCCGTGTCACCTCTCGACGATCAGTTCTCGAGAACTCGAATCGACGCCTCAAGAGAAGGACACGCCCTGGGACACGCCCGTGTCCCAGGCCTTGTTCACTGGACACGCCCTGGGACACACCCGTATCCTAGGTCGTGTCACCCAGCCTGACTCCATCTTAAGATTTTGGGGTTTTACAGTGGGGCCCCGGCCGGACCTTCTGTTATATTTCATGTGACAGATGAGAGTGTTACACGCTCGTGGGTATCAAAACCTGGGCCTGCCTGCAAACTCTGACTTCTCTCGTCAGGATTCCGTCTCAAACAAACAAACCGATACTAAGGACCCTCGCAGGACCCTACCCGCTCATGGGCTTCATTGCCCGGGCTTGTCCAATGCTTGACATTCTCGTCAGTTTCACAGAAGGGGACTTGTCTCGTTGGGACACTCTCCCCACATGACTTGCACGTCACGGGATAGCTAGCCGACCAAGGAGACAAAGCCACGCCTTAACACATCACAAACAACATCTTGCCGCAACGGATTTCTACCAAAATCCTTAAGTTCGCTATGCAACATCACCGAGTCGGACTAACGGTCGCGACTACGGCTTCATCCACAATGCCTAATCCACTAGCAGAGCGAATCTCTAATGCAATATCATGTCGGGAACAGACACAATCGACCCGGTGGTTCCTCTTGAACCATGATGACCCGAATCCCTCTCACTTGAGAGATCTGGTGCCTAAATGCTTGAAAGGAAGCAAAAACAACAAGGATGTCATACACACATCCTAAAGACCGAGAGGAGAAGTGTCGTTACCCTTCGACTCCTCTTCCTAGCCATGGAATCTTTGCCTTGCACGGATGAAAACGAGCGCCTCCAAGTCCTCTTCACGGATCTGGACTTGGATCAACGATCGGGGCTCCGAAGCTCCGACAATGGCAGAAGAAAGCTCTCTTCTTCCTCCTCCCACTCTCTCATCCAAACCCTAACTCAACTCCAAAAAGAGAATAAAATGAGGGAGAAATCCCACTATGCCCTATATAAGCACGCTGGAAGGAGAGTCTTGGGCCTTAGGATCAAAAACTAAGTGAAATTAGACGGCTAAAAAGCCAAACGACGGAACTTCTTCCGTTCGCTACCGCCGGGCGGTAACTACCTACCGTCGAGCGGTAGTTTCCCGAGCGCTCTGCCAGAAAATAATGTCGTGCTAACGCCGACGGTAAGTCTAACGCGGCGCGGTAGATCCTTTCTCGAGAACTCAACGCTTTCGACGAACTCAACGCTCTCGACGACACCCCTGGGGTTACCGCTGTGTGGTAACAACTACCGCCGAGCGATAGTCCTCTCAATGCTCGTCGATCGACTTTCGTCGAACGGCTTTCGTCGATCGGGTTACCGCCACGCGGTAACTAACTACCGCCGGACGATAGCCCTCTCGACACTCATGAATGGCTATCGTCGAGCTGCACCTGACAAAACAAGGCTACCGCCGGGCGATAACTACTATCTCCGTGCGGTAACTTCCAGATAAAGGTCTGGAAAACCGGGGTGTTACACATGAACACACACAACACATACACATAACACACATGAACACACACACACACACACACACACATGAACAGACACACACACTCACCCCCCCTAAACACACTCACACACACATACACTCTCACACACTCACACACACATCACACACACACACACACACACATGAACACACACACACACACAACACATACAACACACACAACACACACACACATATATGAACACACACACACATACACAACACACACAATCCAAATACATATAAATTCCACAAATTTCACAAATTTCATAAAGAGAAGCGGGTATACAATTCCATAAATTTCACAAAGACAAATTCTACAAATTTCACACAATCCAAATACATAAATTTTAACACAATCCAAATCACCCAAATCAACCACCCCAAAACAAAAATGACAAGCGGGTATACCTTCTCTATTGTTGATGGTTGTAGGTTAGGCCCAAGATGTTGCACTCCACACAGTTTGAAGGGCGGGAACCACACACAACATGATAAAAAGGTGCTGTGAGAAGTTGTTGTAAGAAGGTGCTGTAAAGGGATGATGCGTAGGAAAAAGTGCAGTGAGAAGACAAACCTACAGGAAGAAATCCGGTGGTGGAAGGAAAATCCAGATGGAGAAGAATCCGGGTGCGGACTCGGGTCGCCTGGATGCAGCGGTGGGGGAAGAAAAATGTTGTGGCATCGAGATCCGGCGGTGGAGAAGAATCCAGATCCAGCGGTGGTGGAAGGAAAATGCGCAGGAATCGACTCAGGTCGCCTGGATGCTGACTCAGGTCGCCTGGATGTGGCCGTCAAATGCGCAGGAATCAACTCTCCTCGTCGGCGACGGGAAAGACGGCAGAGCTCCTGATGCCCTAGCTTCGCCCACTCCTCCTCTCCAAAAAACGCGAGAAAACGGAGGTCGTTTCGCCGGTTTTGGCCCGCGGCTATCTGAGCAACGATAAAACACTGAGCTGGTGGAAACGAAGCGGAAATCCAAACAGGAATTAGATGCGCAGTTGCGTTTAGGTCAAACGCACTGGAGCTAAACGCTCTACCAAATGAGGCCTAGGTCTGGGGATCGGATCTCTAGAGGAAGGTCCGCGAGTCATCTAATCATTCGATTCGTGTTTTGATAGTCAGAAAAATTCACGATTTAAAATAATAATAATAATAATAATAATAATAATATGTTATACGACCGAATCTTAAAATGCGCAATATCTGGTCGAATTTTTTTAAAAAAATATTTTTTTATAGAAAAATAATATCTTAAAATAAAGAGAAAAAATCTTGATTAATATTTTATAATTATTTTTTCTTGATGACTAAAAATCACTTTTTTATGGGACGCCCGAACCTTCCTCTAGGTCCGAGTATCAGACCAAAAATTTATATCACGAGAGAACCCAAACTTCTGACTCAGGGCTTTGAGTCCTAATTCAGTAGGAGTAATTACATAGCAGAAGTTAGGGAAGAATCGCGGGCCATCCGATCAACGATCCGACTTGTTAGGGACCGTCATCGAGACAAGTCCATGACAGACTCCTCACTAAATCAGATCGTATTTATATATAAAAAAGAAAAATCAAAGAAAAAATCAGTTCCTATTTTAAATTTTGTGAACCGTCAAATCATACGTCGGACGGATCATAATCCCTACCTTTTTTGCGTGAGTTACTCTCACCTAAATTTTTTTACAGACTTTTGACACTTTGCACCACAAATCTTTTAAAATTTGGCATTTTGCCTCCCCCTCAAATTATCAATTTCTAGCACTTTGTGCTCCTAGACAAAAAAATCAAGGGTATGTAAATTCGGGTAGCACTAATAATCTAAGGAGTAAAATGTCAAAAAAAGCATTTTTGTGATGCCCAGACCTAAATACCCTTAAAATGTTGATTTTGCAGTGCAAAGTGCCAATTTAAAAAGGTGATTGTTAACTGCAATCCGGCTATTTGTTAGTGACACCCCAAAATCTCATAATTTTTTACGCCTTTTTAAAATACGTCTTGTACATGCATTTTTAGGAAAAATGCTCAACACGAAAGTTGTAAAAACTGATGGAAAGATGCAAAGCGCCAAAACGTGGTTGACAGCGTGCCAATACTCACGAGCACTTCTTCAGGCACCTCACAAAATTGGGATTGAAGAATGTTGTCGTCGTTGACAGCTTCGTCGGCGGCGTTCCCGGAATTCCCATTCGTTTCAAATGTGCGTTCTTTTCCCCTAAAAACATGCAAATATTTGTCTGTCCATGTCAATCTGGATATATTGCTGCACAGGTTTCAAATTTGACTCTGGTTCTCTCGATTTTTCTGATGAAGTTGAAAAATTAGGGCTACCTGCATTGATTTTGATACGTTACAGTTCACAAACGCACAATATAGCTCCACAAAATCCCCAAAAATACAAAGACAAGGATAGAAATCTAGAACTTGATTCACAGCACCTTCCAAACAGAAAATCAAACTAGCACAAAAGACGATACAACAGCCTAACGAGATGATCTCCTGAACAGCCGACAGCCAGAGGGAGAGGGAAGATTCCGGACTCCACACAGCACATCTGGTTCACAGTTTACTTCTTGCATAAAAAAAACACAAACCCTACAGGAAAATACATTAAATACTAGGACCAACAAAAAGGAAAAGACAAATAACCCCCCCGGTGAGCCGGTGCTGGGTAAACATCATGGCCCCGGTTCGTCCGCATTTGGTGCCGCATCAATCGCCCCTCCATCAACGGTTCCTTGTCCCCAAGGAACAAATTGGGGATATGTCTGTTGCAATGCCCATAGATCTTCCCACGTTGCTGCCTTCCTTGGTTCGTCGTCCCATTGCACAAGGAACTGCGTGATCACCCGTCCATCCCGGTTCATGATTTGCCTTCCCAAACTGCGCATTGGCTCCCGCAGCATATTTCCCTCCGCTGAGATTGTGGCCGGTAGCTGAACGGGCTGGCGAGGTGGTTCCCCCTTGTGCTCCTTCAATTGCGAGATGTGGAACGTTGCATGGATTTTGCTGTGATCCGGAAGTTGGAGACGATATGCGACTTGGCCGACCCGTTCCAGTATTTTAAAAGGGCCGAAGAACTTCTGCGACAACTTCTGGCATCCATGCGTTCGTAGTGATACCTGCCGATAGGGTTGTAGGCGGACGTACACCCATGCGCCCACCATCAGCTCCCGCTCGCGGCGTCCCTTATCCGCCAATGTTTTCATTCGATTTTGAGCCTGTGCGAGATTTGCTTTTAAAATAGAGATTACCCATTCCCGTGCCGCCAACGTGCGATCTACTGTCTCGACTGCCAAAGTGCCGTCAATATAAGATGATGGAGGTTGAGGTTCCTGACCATACACAACCTCGTAGGGAGTCATCCGAATTGTTCTCTGAAATGAGGAGTTGTACCACCATTCGGCTAGGGGAAGCCACTCGGCCCAACTTCGGGGCCGCTCATGACACATGCACCGCAAATAGCCTTCCAAGCACCGATTTACGACCTCCGTTTGTCCGTCACTTTGTGGATGGTAGGTGGTGGAGTGATGTAGAATCACGGTGGGGAGGCCATGCAGCCGAAACACTGAATTCAGAAATGTCCGAGCCACTCCTTCAGCTGTGTGTGGGTGCGCCTGCTTGCTGAGGCGATCTACGACCACTAAAATGGTCGACTTGCCTCGACTTTCGGGTAGGCCCTCTATAAAATCCATGGAAATTTCTTGCCATATGCGTGCTGGAATTGGTAGAGGCTGCAGAGAACCCATAGGAAGTTGATTGACCGATTTACATGTTTGGCACACGGGGCATTGCTGGACGTATTCGTAGACATCCGGTTTCATGTTCTTCCAATAAAACACCCGCTTCAACCGATGGTACGTGCCGTAATGCCGGAGTGTCCGCCCATGGCACTATCATGATATAATTGGAGTAGGCGCTGTTTGAGAGCTGGAACCTAGCCGACCACCATGCGGCCCTTATGTTGCAACACTCCCTGCCACCATTGATAGTTGGGTTTGCTGGATGGGTCCTTCTCTTTAGTTGCAATGATAAGCTGAATATTATGGTCCTGCTCCCATGAGTGTCGGACGGCCTGGAGGATTTCCGATTGCACAATGACCATGGCTTGGAGTTCGCCACCTAATCCTTCATACTTTTGAGACAGTGCGTCCGCGCAAGTATTCTCCTTTCCGCGCTTGTATTGTATTTGAAAATCATACCCCATTAATTTAGCCAAGTAACGTATTTGGCTCGGTGTGGCGATGCGTTGCTCCAGCAGAAATTTAAGACTCTCATGGTCGGTCCGTATGATGAATGAAGAGCCAACCAGATAATGCCGCCATTTTTTGACGGCCATAACCACGGCGAGGAGTTCCTTCTCGTAAGTGGAAAGTTGAGCGTTCTTTGGGCCGAGTGCCTTGCTGAAAAAGGCAATGGGTTGTCCCTCTTGCAAGAGGACCACACCCACCCCGGTATCGGCGGCGTCCGTCTCGATGATGAACGGTTGTCGGAAATCCGGAAGGCGGAGGACTGGCGGTTGAGAGACCGCTGTTTTAAGTGCTCGAAAAGCTATTTTGGCGATGTTATCCCACTTGAAATGTTGTTGGCGCAGCATGGAAGTCAGCAGTTTGGCTAGCACCCCGTATCCTTGGATAAACCGTCTGTAATACCCGGTCAATCCCAAAAAACCCCGTAATTTTTTGAGGGTCGTAGGAGGCGGCCAATCCAACATTGCTTGAATCTTGCTAGGATCCGTTGCTACTCCTTGGCTTGAAATTAGATGGCCCAAGTACTGTATTTGGCGAAGCCCAAAACAACATTTGCTACGTTTGAGGAAAAATTGATGTTGCCGCAAGATGGAGAAGGTGATATGTAGGTGCTCCACGTGCTCCGTCCATGATGGGCTGAAAACTAAAATGTCGTCGAAGAACACCAATATGTTGTTCATCAAGCTCTGGAAGGTTGACGACGAGTTGGACAACCCAAACGACATTACAAGGAATTCATAATGTCCGTGGTGAGTGCGGAATGCCGTCTTATAAATGTCTTGTGATGCCATCCTCACCTGATGATAGCCCGCTCGTAAATCAAGTTTTGAAAAGAAAACGGCCCCATGTAACTCCTCGATCAATTCTTCAATAACCAGGATCAGAAATTTATCCTTGATGGTGTCCTTGTTAAGTTGCCGGTAATCAACACACATGCGCCATGAACCGTCACTCTTCTTTACTAAGACCACCGGGGACGCGAAAGGACTATTGCTGTGTCGGATCATGCCGGTGTCGAGTAACTCCCCCACCAATCGCTCAATAACTGCCTTTTGCGCGGGCGGGTACCGGTACGGCCGAAGATTCACGGGATTCCCCCCGTCCTTGACAGGAATATGGTGGTCGTGTTGGCGTACTGGTGGCAGCTCGGTAGGTTCGACAAATAAGTCAGAAAACTCCTCCAAGATTTCGTGCAAGCTGTTTTGCTCCACAATGCCCAGCGGTTCTGGAAGCACTTCCGGCTGGACACTTGTCTCAAGGCAGCTGCCCGCCTAGCTTGATGAAGGTGGCTGCATGTAACATAAGGCCAACATGTTGATGGCTCCCTCAGCGGTGAGTAGCTTCTGCGAACGTTGTGGCCGTAACCACGTGTTGACCGCCTGTTTCGAGCCCCGCAGGCAAATACGACGCCCTTGGACCCAGAATTCCATTTTCAAATCCCGAAAATCCCAATGGACGACGCCTAAGGTGACGAGCCACTGTACTCCCAGAACGATTTCACACCCTCCCAGTGGAAGGACCCACATATCTGAGGTAAAGGACGTGCCCTGCATGCGCCATTGAAATCCCAGCACCTTATATGAACTAGCAATAGTTTTCCCATTAGCCACCGCCACATCAAAACTCTGAATGGAAGTGAGGGGGCAGTTCAGCCGTGTAGCCGTGTCGAAGTCGATGAAATTGTGCATGCTGCCGGAGTCGATTAACACATGAATTTGCTCGCCATTACAAGAAGCTGTGACACAGTTTGAAAATGAGTGGTGCCATCCAAGGCATGAACGGACACATGTGGTGGTGTGTCGTCGGCCGGTTCATCCACTAACGGGGGTGCATCATTGGGCTCCTCATCAAGATCAGCCACATCGTCCCCGGGGTCGGGAAGGAGTTCAAGAGCATACGACTTCCGTCGTTCCAAGCATCGATGGCCCGGAGTGTACTTATTATCACACCAGAAACACAGGCCCTTGTTGCGGCGCTCTTCCATGTCCGTGGTAGTGAGTTTGGATCCACCAAAGGGGGGCCAGTAGTGCCCGAGCCAAAAGGCTTGTGTCCCGGAGAGTCTGTAGGTGACCGAGAAAATCTGGGCTGCCGGTCCCATGATATGTTGTTGGTACGCTTAGCAGTGAAGGTCAAGTTTTGTTCCTGCAACCGTGCGAGAGAGAACACCTCCTGAAGAGATTTGGGGTGGAACATGCGGACGGCGTATTCAATTTCGCCCTTCAAGCCGGCCAAACAGAGGCTAAGAGCGTGCTCCTCCGAAATAGCAACCCGGTGGAGAAGAACGTCGAACTCGTCCAGATAACTTTGTACGGACCCTTTTTGGCGTAAGTTCTTCATGTCGCTTAAGGGGTCATTGAATAAAACCGAGCCGAAACGCCCATCGAGGGCTTGACAATACTCCTCCCAGGAGGGCCATTGACGGGTGAGCCGCGTCTTCATGAAACCTTGATGCCAATATAAAGCTTTGTCTTCCATGTGCACCGAAGCGATGCGAACCCTCATGTCCGTCGGGGTGCCATCCACCTCAAAGAATTGGTCACATTTGTAGATCCAATCCAGAACCCCATCCCCATAGAACCGTGGAAACTCGAGCCGAGCGAAACGAGTCGGAAGGTGAGGTTGGTTAACGGTAGGCGACTGAACTTCCGGGGGAATAACTGTGCCGCCGCTGTTGTCGGCACGGTCGGCCTTCAAGACCGAAAGTATTTCGCGGACCTCCTCGGAGGTGCGGCTTTGCTGCTCACTCAAGATCTTTAGGGAGTGCGCCAACGAGTCCTGCGTCTGGCGGATGGCGTCCAGCTCACCGGCCGGCTCCTTCGAACGGGTAGCGTCGGCGACCGGCATAGCAATGGGAGTAGATCGTGCTCCTCTGATACCTTTGATACGTTCCAGTTCACAAACACACAATATAGCTCCACAAAATCCCCAAAACTACAAAGACAAGGACATCTAGAACTTGATTCATAGCACCTTCCAAACAGAAAATCAAACTAGCACAAAATACCGGAAAAGACAATACAACAGCCTAAGGAGATGATCTCCTGAACAGCCGACAGCCAGAGGGAGAGGGAAGATTTCGGACTCCACACAGCACACCTGGTTCACAGTTTACTTCTTGCATAAAAAAAACACAAACCCTACAGGAAAATACATTAAATACTAGGACCAACAAAAAGGAAAAGACAAATAAACCCCCCGGTGAGCCGGTGCTGGGTAAACATCATGGCCCCGGTTCGTCCGCATTTGGTGCCGCATCAGATTTGAGGCTTCTAATGCGCCCTTTTGCGCAATGCTCGAACTAATAATGGATTGAACTGCTTTGTTTTCTTACCGTTATTTCCTGTTTTCTGTAACCTTCAAACTAGTACCGTTAATTGTGACGAGTCATTTGTAAATCGCCGGCAGTTGTGGGGCGTGGGTGTAGTGTCAAAGGTGGGCATGATGAGGCTCGGGCTCGGTTTGGCACGGTGGCGGCGGTCATGAACATGTGGGTTAAATTGGGAACTTCATCCACTTTTATGTTCAAATAGATGATGTTTGTTAGTTGATCCTTAACAAATGATAGTTTAACCCATGCGTTTACGACTGCCTCCATTGTGCCAAATGAAGCCTCAACCTGCATGTTTGTAACTATATAACCTCAACAGGTATCAATAGAGAGTAATGAAAAATATTAACTTCCTTGTCTCTCTTCTTCACGGAAGCTCCCTTGGGGGTTTTCTTTACAATCCCTGTTTAGGCGTGGTTTTAGGAGGATTTTACCATTTAACCTCCGGTTCAGCGGTTGACAGTGGTATTAGAGCCAACGACAGGCTGGCGTTTTGCCGCCATGTGTGAACACAATACCAGAAATCAGGACCTACGAAAAGAGATGGAGAATATGAAGCAAGCAATCCAGAACATGAAGACAAAGCAGAACACAACAATGGTGGAATTGCGCAACATGATTGCCACACTGGCACGACACGACATCATCATCCACAAAACTCCTAAGCAACCACATTCTCCTCAGGAATTCTACTCCTTGCCTGCACATTGCGCTCGCCTAGAATTCCCCAGATTGGTAGGAGGAACCCGAAGGGTGTTAAGGGGAGTTTTATACCCTAAAACACGTGAAGACATACAATTAATAAGATATGCTGCAGTGAAAACTACATCCCCCAATAGTATTTGGAAAGGTGCATTTGGAGAAAAAGACACCGAACAATTTCTAAAAGGTGACGATTCTTGCGTTCGGCCACCCCACTTTGAGTAGGTGAGTAAACACAAGATGTCTGGTGGATAATGCCATGATTAGCAAGATAATGTTCGAACTGGAAGTCAATGTATTCCCGACCATTATCAGTACGAAGAATTTTGATATTGATGTTGAATTGCGTAGAAATCATGTGGTAAAACTATTGAAATAATGAATAAACTTCTTCTTTAGCTTTCATTAGGTATACCCATGTTGTTCTGGAAAAGCAGTCAATGAAAGTTACAAACCAGAAACACCCATAAATGGAAGCATCAAACAAGACCCCCAAACATGACTATATAATATTAAACGGTGCAGAACTAGGAGAGGAAACATGATTAAAAGACACATTGATGTTTGTCAAGATCACAAACATCACAATAAAAAATATCTACTAATATAGAGACATAGTAGAAAATAAATATTTCATAGACAAGATAGAAAGGTGTCCAACATGACAATGCCAAGACTCCAATGTGGTCGACTGATCAATATAAAGAGCCCGTGGAGGAGAAGTAGGGTTGGAGGAGTCAAACACATAAAGCTCATCCAACAAACTGCCAGAGTCAATCACTTGTTTCATCTTCAGCTCTTGAAAAATATAAGATTAAGGAAAAAAGGTCGCATAACAGTTCATAGAACTCCTCAAATGACTAATAAAGAGAAGATTGCGAGTAAACTTAGGCACATGAAAAACAGAGAAAACAGTGAGAGAGAAGCAGGAGATGGATCATTTTCCAGTAATCGGAGAGAAGGAATTATCTGTAATACCCATCTTGTCCCTACCAGACAAGCGAAGGTAAAACACAAAACCTGTAACAGAGCCGATCATGTGTTCCGTTGCTCTGGAATCAATAATCCAGTGGGTAGATGAACGAGAATACACATCATGAGCATCTGAGGGCCCCTGATGGGCATATAAGGATGAAGAAGCAATGTTTTAGTAGATTGACCCTGCATCAAGCAGTGGAATGCATGGATCTCATTAGTAGATAGAGCCAGAGATGGAACAATAGTAGCAGAGAAAGACAAGATCCTCTTCGAGGCATCAGAAAGACGAGTAGACCGGTACTAAGTTGAGAGGCCTTGAGAGCGACTATAACCATGACCTCCTCTCGGTGCAGAACCACCTCATGGTGTAAGAAAGCCATGAAGACGAAGCAAGTGTCCCTGGTATGATGAGACTTCCCACAGTAATGACATATCAAATGATCTTTATCAATGGACTTGGACCTTGTGTTAGGAGGAACTCTACTACCAAATTGAGCAGCCAAGATAGAACCTTCAGGAGCAGTATTAAGAGTTCAAGTCTGTCGCAGATCAAACTCTTGTTGAACAAGACTATAAACCTCTGGAAGAAATGGCAGGGGAGAGTGCCAAAGGATTTGAATACTTATCTGATTGAAGTCCCGATGCAGACCATCCAGAAACTCTAAAACTCTGTTCCTTTCCTCTCGAGCCCGGACAAGAATCTCATCTTCAGGGGATACAAAAGTGCGGAAATCAAAGTAATCATACTCTTGATAAAGTAGAGTGAACTTCAGGTAGTTAATTGAAGGAGGATGATCACTCTGACGTAGGAGAAAGATCTTCTGTCACAGTTGAAAAATCTGGGCCGCATTCCCTGCATGAGTAAGTGGCCTCAACCCTCTTCCAAATATTTGTAGCAGTATCTAAGAACATGTAATTTCGGGCAATGGATTCCACCATAGAGTTAGTCAGCAAAGACATAACTAAAGAATTTTCAGACTCCCGCTGCTGCCAATCAGGGGAATCTTAGGTGCCTCGGTTACGTAGTACCCAGAACATAACCGAACATATGTACGTTCTTCAAGGCAAGGGTGATAACCTGAGACCACAGGAGAAAATTGGAGTCATCCAGACACATAGTCGTGATTTGAGGAGTATTATGGTCATGACTTTACCAAATAGATCCACCAAACCTCAAAGGATCATAAAGTTCTCCCACCGTCTTAGGACTTCTAACAAAAACAACACTCAAGTCTTTATCCCACTATAGTGGGGTCAGCGATATAGATCCTTTGTCGCCATTGTGCCCTATCTTTTGTCATAATCTCACTAATGCCTAAGTATATCATGTCTTTCTTTAAAGTTTCATTCCAAGTCTTTATTGGTTTACCCCTCCCTCGTCTAACATGCCTAGTGACTAGACTCTCACAACGCCTAACAAGTGCCTCTAATGGTCTCCTTTGTACGTGTCCAAACCATCTTAGACGAGCTTCTCACATCTTCTCTGAAATTGATGCTACTCCTGTCTTATCCTTGATACTCTCATTCCTAATTTTATCCAATCTCGTGTGTCCACACATCCACCTAAGCATTCTCATCTTCGCAACTCCCATTTTTTGCTCATGCACACAATTCACTGCCCAACACTCAGAACCATAGAGCATCGCGGGTCTAATTGCAGTACGGTAAAACTTGCCCTTAAGTTTTAGTGGTACTTTACGATCACATAAGATCCCTGACGCGCTTCTCCACTTCAACCAACCCGCTTGGATTATATATGTCACATCTTTATCAATACCTCCATCTTTTTGAACTATCGATCCAAGATATTTAAAACACTCACTACGAGAAATATTTTGATCACCCAACTTAATAACGAAGTCATCTGTCCTTCTTGTACTGCTAAATTTAAGCTCCATATACTCCGTCTTTGCCCCGCTCAACCTAAAACTCTTCTTTTCTAAAGTATCTTGCCAAGATTCAAGTTTTATGTTTACACCCTCACGCGTCTCATTAACCAAAACAATATCATCCGCAAACAATAAACATCAAGGTATTGCTTGTTGGATATGTCTGATGAGCTCATCTAAGATAAAAGTAAAGGGATAAGGGCTTAAAGCTGAACCTTGATGTAATCCAACAGTGATAGGGAATTCCTGTGTTAATCCTCCAGATGTCCTCACCCTTGTCACTGAATTTGTATACATATCTTTGATTATGTCAATATATGATACATTTACACCTTTCTTTTCTAAGACTCTCCATAAGATCTCTCTGGGAACTTTATCATAAGCCTTCTCAAGATCAATAAGCAACATATAAAAATCTTGTTTTCTTTCTCGATAGTTTTCAATGAGTCTCCTCAGGAGATGTATAGCTTTCATGGTCGACCTCCCTGGCATGAATCCAAATTAATTCTTCGAGATGTTAGTCTTTTGTCTTAATCTTCTTTATATTACTCGTTCTCATAGTTTCATGGTATGACTCATCAATTTAATTCCTCTGTAATTAGGACAATTTTGTATATCTCCTTTATTTTTATACAAAGGTACCAAGATACTTTCTCTCTATTGGTCTGACATCCTCTTTGACTTCAGTATTTTATTGAAAAAATATGTAAGACACAAAATTCCTTCATTTCCTAGACATTTCCATACTTCGATGGGTATATCGTCTGACCCAACCGTTTTTTCCATTTCTCATCTTATTTAGAACATCTTTTATCTCTGATACTTGAATTTTATGATAAAATGTTATATTCGTATACGCCTCTGACTTACTTAACTCTTCCAAGTTCAATTCATTGTCCTTTGTTTCATTATAGAGTTGATAAAAATATCTTTTCGATCGCTCTTTAATATTCACATCATCCGTCAAAACTGTATCTGTCTCATTCTTTATGCATATTGCTCGACTTAAATTTCTTGTCCTTTTTTCTCTACCTCGAGTAAATTTGTATATGTCATGCTCTTCATCTTTGGTATCTAGTTTCTTATAAAATTTTTCATAAGCTTGACTTCTTGCTTTACTTACTGTCTGTTTAACTTCTTTTTTGGCGACTTTATACCTGACTTTTTCATCATTCCTACAAACGTAAAGTGATTTATAGCTGACCCTCTTTGCCCTCACTTTGTCTTACACTTACTCTTTCTACCACCAAGATTCTTTATTTGAGGGCGCACGACCTTTTGATACTCCAAGTATGTTCTTTTCACTTATCCTTAAAAGTGAAGACATAATTTTCCATGAGGTATTAGGATCAACATAATGATCATCGACTCGTTATGGAAACAACATGTTTTTCCATCTTCAAGTTCCACCACCGAATTTTTTGTAATATTTTGTTCTTGTTTAAAATTTATTATATTTAATTTGTACATTTAACTTCACTAACCTATATTGTGTTGTCAAATTTTCTCCTGGTATAACTTTGCAATTCTTACAAATCATTTTATTCATTTTGCGAGTCATAAAATAATCAATTCGTGATTTATTAGATCCGCTTTTAAACGTAATTAAATGTTCATCCCTCTTTATGAAAAACCTATTTGATACAATTAGCTCATGTGCTACGCCAAAGTCTAAAATGGTTCATCCTTCTCCATTTCTTTTTCCATATCCATATCCTACATGAACGGATGTGTAATCTGCATTTTTTTTTCATATATGTCCATTTAAGTCTTCTCCTATAAAAATCTTCTATTTTTTGTGGGATTTCTTTTACTAAATCATCTAAGTTTTCCCAAAATTGCACTTTAATAGCTTCACTTAATTCTACTTGTGACACGTAAGCACTGATCACATTAATAATTTTCTTTCCTATAACCAATTTAAGAATTAAGATACTATCACATTTTTTACTTACCCCAACAACTTCATCCTTCCAAGTAGTATCCACAATAATACCCTTTTCACTACTTGTTTTTTTCTTCTTCTGTGTACCATAATTTAAAACCCGAATTATCAAAAAAATTAGCTTTCTCACCCACCCATCTAGATGCATCAAATAATGGAGTAGTGATGTGTCTATTTTATATAGCGTTTTTATACTCATCTGGGCATATTTTCATAGGTATTCACTTCACTTTTAATGCCTTAATGTTCATATTTGATAAAAACATAATTTGCACATGAAGTGCATGATTTGCCTAAGTTGGCGTGCAACTACGCACTTAATTGCTATTGGGGTGAGCACATCGCTTCCTCCATCATTGCATCTTTGCACTGTGGCAAATGGTTGCACATGCTGGTGGCAATTGGCCCCAAAAATCTCAAATTAAACACATAGGCAGATCCCAAATCATTAAAACGAATTTTGTACAGATCGCACGATTGTGCGATTTTCCTTTGCGCACTGGAGTTTATCCTGTGCGAGATCACACACTCGACATAATGCCTCAACTTCAATATCGCACGATCGTGCGAATTCCTTCGCGCACGATTTCTCCGATCATGCACGTTCTAACGTTGAAAATCAGGGATCCATGCTACTCGTGCGATTCCTTCTCGCACGGTTGGTTTTCACCGTGCATGAACAAAATCACACGAGTAGATTATGTTTGTCATAAAAATGGTGATCTATCGTCGCCCGCGCGATCCCTTCTCGCACGATTAGTTTAACCGTGCATGAGTAAATCACATGGGCGAAATATTTCTAAATCGGGAAGCTTAACGACACAGGTCGACGCACTTTCCGCACGCACAACCATGCGATTAACTGTGCACGACCAAATTCTGACGAATTTAGTATTTAAGCTGCAATTTCAGGCTGAATCTGGACCTTCCGTCTTTTGACGGGTTCTTCTGCAAAAACCCTTCGGGGTGGAGCTCCAACACCCATTTCTCACCCTCCAACCTAGGGTTTGACACCCAATGTTATTTCCTTGCATCCAAGCCAATCCGAAGTGAGCTTCTACTCCCCGTTCTCCGCCAGCAAAGAAGCTCGGGTTTGACGTGGACAACGTGCACCAACGAGAAGACGGGCGCTTAGGAAGCAGTGAGAGCATTGCCCGACCCCAGACGCAACCAATGAGTGACCTGCAAGACATGGATTGACCTCCCAGTGCATCCTCCCACTTCTACGGAAAAGTCTCGTTCGTAGTTTGTATCTTTCTCCCTTTCTTCTGCAAATCTAGGTTTTTGGGATAGATCTCATGCTTATTTGATGCTAGACCTCGATGAACACTTGTGATTCAATGTTATTTGCATGTGTTGTGATTTGGATGTAATGTTGTGTTCATTCTTGATTTTGGAAATTCCAATGCTTGTGAGTGATGTTGAAGAAGCAAGACTCAATTGAGTTTTGTTAAGATTTCTAATAAGCGAAGAGGTGCTTGCGAGTTGCGACCCTCAATTCCACTTTCACTCTTACGTTCACTTCCGTTCGCACTAGTGAAGCGGTGTTTACGACCAGCAAAAGCTCACATGTTGGTGAAGCGGTGAAGGCGTCCCGCACTTGTGCTGATTGAGTTTGGCTTGCGCAGCCTTGTGCGAAGCGGTGAAGGCGATCCGCAACCCCTTTCTTCTTAAGCACTCACCACCACCACCAAGTTAATCCACTGTTTTAAATCCTCGCAATTAATTTTCCTAACAATTGAAACATAGCCTAACTACATTCTTCGAGAGATTGATACTTGAGGATTTCTTTCTATTTGTATTACTTGAACGACCGGTGCACTTGCCAAGTACGCATCAAGTAGGAGCAATTTTGTTATCAGAAGGGTACCCTATTGCATTCTACAATAAAGCTTTGGGACCAAGTCACGCAATATTATCTGTTTATGAAAAAGAGCTGTTGGCCATAGTCATGACCATTACCAAATGGAGACACTACTTGATCGGGAACTACTTTGTCATTCATACACACCATCAAAGTCTCAAATTTCTCTTGAAACAGAACATTTCCACTCCCCAGAAGCAAAAATATGTGTCCAAATTAATGGGTTTTGACTATACCATTTATTACAAGAAGGGCACTAAAATGTAGCAACAGATGCTTTATCACGCAAGATGGAAGGAAGGCTATCCACTATCATCACTCTACAAACTGACCTCTTAGAAAAAAGGTCAAGGGAGTCATGGCAAGCCGATCCAGCTATGCAAAAGATTATTTAGCACATGGAGGAGGATGCAACTCAATTACCAAATTACCAATGGTCCCAACGGATTTGAAGAAGAGAGGAAAATTGGCGGTGGAGAATAAAGAAGAGGTAAAGAAGCTTATTTTACATTTATACCATGATGCCGCTGCCGGGGGACATTCAGGAGTCCGTGCCACTTATAAAAGAATCAAGCAGATGTTAAGCAGATGTTCTATTGGAGAAGGATGAAAGAATTCATTCACAAGTATATTCAAAGATGTGTGATTTGCCAACAATGTAAAGCTGATACAAGCAAACCAATGAGACTTTTGCAACCTCTACTATACCATATCGGGTATGGAAGGACATATCAATGGACTTCATTGAAGGTTTGCCCATATCTCAATGGTGTGATCTTATATTGTAGTAGTGGATAGATTAACTAAGTATGCCCACTTTTTTGCCATGAAACACCCATGCACAACCATCACAGTGGCACAAGAGTTCATGAATGGGGTGTTGAAACCCCATGGAATGCCCAACTCAATAGTAAGTGATAGAGGAGTAATTTTTATTAGTAATTTTTGGCAAGAATTATTCAAACTTCAAGGAGTAAAACTCAACGGATCGACAACCTATCACCCACAATCAGATGGCCAAGCGGAGGTAGTTAACCGATGTTTAGAAAATTACCTGAGATGCATGACTAATGACAAGCCCAGGAGATTGAGTCAATGGTTGCCTCTAGGGAGAGTTGGTAATTTGGTATAGTACCAACTTCCACAGTGCCATCCAACCAACTCTATACAAGGTTGTTTATGGCTAACCCCCTCCCTTCCACACACCATATATTCCAGACTCAACATTGTTAGAAAGCGTGGATAGAAGTCAGCAGGCAAGAGAAGAAGCCCTCAAATTGTTGAAGCATCATCTAAATCAAGCTAAAATAAAATGATGGTGATGGCAAAAAGAAGAGAAGAGAAAGAGAATTTTAAGTGGGAAATTTAGTCTACATTAAGCTTCAACTGTATCCGCAAGTCAGCATCAGGGGAACTAATTATACCAAGCTCTCACCCAATTTGTTTGGGCCTTTTAGCATCATTCAAAGAGTGGGGAAAGTGGCTTATCGAGTGCAACTTACAACTTCAGCCAAGATTCATAATACCTTCCACATATCTTAGCACAAATCACATATTGGAGAAGCCCTGGCATCACCCGCCATTTCAGAATTTATCACTCAAGAGGGTGATGCGGAGCAGAGATGAACACGAGCTTTGGGCCCATTCGGGGCTGATTTGACGACTTACCATATATGACGTGCCCAGATCGACGATCGGACTTCGCATATATGTCCGGATCCGCGTCGCGAGTCGAGATCATATATTAGTTTATTTTTATTGGTTTGTTTTCATGTGTTTTAGTGGCCTCTCTCACCGGCCAATCATAGTCGTTGGTAGGGATGCCCTACTGTCTTGTTTTATTATAAATATTAGTCTAAGTGGCTGAACCAAGGCATTGCAGAATTTGGAGACTCTTCTTCCCGAATTCCAGCGATCACCCATCGGTGCCGACACCATGGAGCCCTAAGTGACGACTCCTAGGTTGGTTTCTCTTCCCCAAACCCCCTCCCCTACCTCTAGCCTTCATTTTCCACCCCTCACACCACTTGTCCAGCCACCAACAACCCTCCAAACTCCTCCCAAAACCCGTCGGCCTGCTGCCTTCCTGCAGCCCAGTCCGCCACCCTCCCCTCTCCAAGCCGCCCACTCCTCTTCGTGGAACCACCTTCAAATCGCCCTAATTCTCTAGATCAATTCAGATCTGAGAATTTCAGCCCCCGATCCGTCGTTTCCCTCCACTCTTATTACCATATTAGCCTGGATCCTCTCTTACACATAGGATCTACCCTTCCCCGACCCAGATCTACTTATACGTGGCCGGATCCACCGTTTTCTTGTCCGATCTCACCGTTTACCGCCAAGGACAGCCACCGCCATCGTTGTCTCGCTGTCGGTTCCACCTCCGATCGCCGATCTACACTTCCGGATCCAAATTCTTCAGTGGCTCAGTTCATCCCTCAACTTTGTGAGTTATTGTGGTATTGGATTATTTGAATTGACATTTTCATTTAGTGAATTACTATATTTTGTCACGATTCTTGCTAGTAGAAATTGTCTTTAGTATGCTCATAATTTGCAGGAGACATTCGCCGCACGTTTTTCTGTGGCCCTCCGAGCGGAGGAAAATCATTATAAAATTTCCAAATTAATTAGTTATTTTTCAATTCTAAATATTTGCGTGATGTTAAATATAAGTTATTATTGCTCATAATTATTTGTCTTCATCACTGACGACCGCATTGCATTTAGAGTCGGATTAACGTGTCACACTCGCATTCCCACCTAGAGTCCTAGATTTTGCACACCACATAGCCCACCCCTACATCAGAGGGCCATGTGTTGCCTGCACTAGAAGGAATTCTCGAATTGAGGACAATCGACACAGGGGAGCTGTACCCCAAGTTTTGATCAAATGGCTCAACTCAAGCCCAAAAGATGCAACGTGGGAAGATTACTATGAAGTCAAAAAGGCTTACCCCACATTTGATCCTTGAGGTCAAGGGTCTCGAAGGAAGGAGCAATAGTTATGTTTTTTACCGTTATTTCCTATTTTTTGTAACCGTCAAACTAGTACCATTAATTGTGATGAGTCATTTGTAAACGGCCGGCAGTTGTCAGGCGTGGATGTAATGTCAAAGGTGGGCATGATGGAGCTCAACCTGCATGTTTTTAAGGTTATATAACCTCAACAAGTATCAATAGAAAGTAATGAATAATATTAAGTTACTTCCCTGTCTCTCTTCTTCACGAAAGCTCCTTTGGGGATTTTCCGTATAACCTCTCTTCAAGCGTGGCCTTAGGATGATTTTACAGTTGAACCTCTGGTTCTATGGTTAACATTAACATAGTGATATTCTTAATGTGCGAGCGAATTGCTGATTTAAATTGGTTGAGGCATTGGTTAAGTTATTAATTTTTTAATCACAAATATGATATCTGCCAAATAATTGTCAATATGAAGGCACTGACAATATATAAGTTGGTTTCTAGGGCATGATTTTGAGGCCTGTGAAGTTCAGTGTTTCAGTGGGTAAATTTACAAGTGGCCTGGGCATTCCTGCAGTATGGGGATGTACATATAGAAGGTGATTTCCATTTTTGTGTTGTTTATTATAAATCAATATATTCTTCTTATTGTTTTTCTCTACGAGGGAGAAAGATTAACTCAATTGAAAGAGACTACTAGGCTCTGTTTGGCACAGCGGTAGCGGTCGTGAATGCGGTGGTTATGTACCGTCGTTCGTGAACGTCCGACCTCTCCTAAAGAACTTCATTCGCTTTTATGTTCAAAACTAGTTTTCTTTTCTTTGTAGCGGTCATAACCGCTGTCATGCCAAACATATATTTTATGATGGTGACGTTTTTGTTTAAACTCACCGGAGCAAAAACGCTACGGCAAACGGAGCCTACAACAGAGGAATGATCAAGAGGCGAGCTTAGGGAGGGAGGGGGAAAGAGAGAGAGAGAGAACATTCATTTCATAATCTCTCTATTACATCCAATGGGGTATTTATAATTCCCTCCATTACTACTAATGGTTATTATCAGGGCTAACCCACTACAGTTTCCCTCACTGATATTATAAGTTGGCAAGATGTGCTGGTATTTGAGTTTGCATATGAAGGAGGTTTGCCTTGGTAGATATTTGTTTTCATTTCTAAGCCAGTGAATCTTTATCTTGTTCCTTCTAGTGAAAAAATGGTTGTCCAGGAGATCTTAGTACTAGTATACTAAATAATGACTAATCTAGTGTATTAAATTATTATTTCTCTCTGGCTTATATATTTCCACTGGTTTTGTATGGGATCTCCTCTACAAATCAAGAATTTAGCTAGTTATGTATCTTTCCTTTTTGTGAAAAATTATCTGCCGACCCCACTATACTGGGATAAAGGCTTGAGTGTTGTTTGTTGTAGAAACTAATGTTTCCCGAAAGAGGATGTTTTCAACTACATTTAAGGAATACAAATTTGTTTTTACAAAATTTATGATGTATATTCTCTACTACATCAATACCCCAAACACGGCATTGAGGGAGCTTCATGCATAAAGTTATACCTTTTATGTTGTTAAGTAAAAAGGGCAGCCCGGTGCCCAAAGCATCCCCGTGCAGCGAGGATCTGGAGAAGGGTCACACCACAAGGGTGAAATGTAGGCAAATCTTGCCATGCTTTTTTGCAAGAGGCTGCTTCCAAGACTCGAACCCGTGAAATGTTGTTAAGTACATAAGGAAAATTGCTTTTATGAAAGTTCTGAACTTAAAAGGATTATCTTTTCCCATTTAAATTTATTGATTTGAAATCCATTATTCTTTCATTGAATTGTTCTATTTTGAAGATTGCTTTTATGAAAGCTATAAATTTTGAATTTAACTGTCTATTTTCACTTTTTATTGTATATATAATCATTTTGTTACCTGCATCTTTAATAGACCCCATCATACTTATCAGGCTATCATCCTTTCCTGTGATTGAACCTGGCAATTTATGCTCTCCTATGTTGGCTTTGGGTTCGGGTATTCTCTTTTCTTGCATCAAAAATTTGAGGTTGCACAGTTTGTTTTAGTTTTGTTCCAAGGCATTGGTTTTCAGCATTTCTCTATCTGTGATTTTTTTACTATTAACTCCCCGCTACTTTGTGGTTTAGGTGTTGAGGGTTTAACTACAGATCGAAAGAAGAATGACTTATCATTGGACAATGTTAATATAGTTGTCGAGTCACGTGATGAGGATAAGATTCATGTGAGAACATTTCATGAACTCTGTCGTTCTTGCATTTCCTTGTTATCATTGTTTCGAAACATCGAAGGCTCTGTTAGTCTAAATGGAATTGAGAACTTGGAATTGGAATTGAAGGGATCAATTCTTGTTCCATTGGTTCGGGGACAAAATAAAGGAACTGGAAATCCTATCAAATTTCGTGGAGTTTATTTATAGTAATCTCAATTCCTTCCTAACAATGTCTTAACTCCAATATTCAATTCTGAATGAACGGAGGAGCCTAAGTGAAAAATGCATGTTGGACCTCATTTCTGTTCCACTTTTCAATTATGGAGAAAGCCCAACATAATCGTCTTTTTTTTTGCTTTTATTTACAAATTTCATAATTGGCTTTGAAACCTCTGAAAGTGAAAAATGCATGTTGGACCTCATTTATGGTTCACTTTCTCGCTTATAGAAAACATGTCTAACATAATTATCTTTTTGTCTGCTTTTAGCTACAATCTCCTGTTTGAGATTCCACAAGGTCAAATTTGTGCATCAGCCTTTAGGTTTAAATTACTTGAATATCTATATTGACATACCTTAGTTTCCTTTCTCTTGTTTTCAGCATTTTCATGATCTTACAAAACTAACTATTACTTCAAAAAGTTTTTATGGGCTTGCTCGAGTAGTGGCCGAAGGCGGAGGGATATGGTGGAGCTGGAATCGCAACTTCCTAGGCGGGGCGTGCTCGGGAGGAGAGAGCTGCCAAAATCTCATAAACAATACGAGAAAAGAGAATACTTCTTGGATTGCATTCCATTAGGCATTAGCCCACGGGGCCCTTAAATAAGATTACAATATTTGGACTGAAGTACCAAAATACCCTTACATGAAATAAAGTAACACATGCTAAACTCAATGCATAGATGATTAAGGACACAATGTGACATTAACAAAGACGTGACAAGATCTTAATAAAGTACAAAATTTATTCCCGTAATATATTATGGCGACTAGTCAATGCCCATAACAAACCACCCCTCCTTGAAATCGAGCTTGGTTCGGTCAGGGCAATCCTCAGGTTCCTTAACTTCACGCCAAGACAAGCCCTTGTAGCGGAAGATCAAAGCGGATGTATCATTGGAAGGTCACATATGTCACGACTGGGGGAGGTCACCGACAGGAATGGCATCAGAGGGATCGACAGAACAGGAGTTTGTGGCGTCAAAATGGACAACTGCGGCTAGAGGAGGCTCACAGGAGTTAGCAGCGACAACATTGGTGGAGGCAGAACAATCAATGAGTTCGATGGCGTCACAAATATTGGGAGAAGAGAGAGCAATTGTTTATTTTTGTGTGCATCGATTAGGTCGTCGTGTTTGGCGAGGATGGTGGCGACGTAGCTTGCCATGGTATTGATGTGAGATGCCATCTTGGCCTCTCAATATTCGTGTCGGGTCGCCTCCGACGCCATTTGAAAAAATATAATTAATTAGTTACTAAGCAATTTTTTCGAGCAATTAATGAAGTAATATTTAATTTATTAATCGACTTTTTGACTAATAAATTAAAAATTAATTCATGGGTGCTTTTGGAGGCAACAACCTAAAAGAAACACATAGGGCTTCAGCTACGAGGATGCGTCAGACCGCAACTGTTGGACTGAGGTTACAAAATGGTGCCTGAAGGGGATACCGTCTAGTAACCCGGGAGCTGCTACTGGACAGGCACTGGAACAGATGTTGGAACTTAATAAAGAAGGTCGGAATTGCGTTAGGTCGGAACTGAGGCTGGCATTGTCATATTCGATGTTGTGGACACGATGAAGAAAGGATTTTGAAGGCAGAGTGGTCTGTCGTGGAAGATTGTGGTGTTTGAGGAGGGATAGTTCTGATACCAAGTTGTTATGAGTTTGCCAAAGTAGTGGTCAGAGGCAGAGGGATATAGTGGAGCCAGAACCTCGTCTGCCTAGGCGGGGCGTGCTCGGGATGGGAGAGCTACTAAAGTCTCATAAACAAGACAAAGGAAAGAGAATACTTTTTGGATGACATTCCACTAGCCCTCGAGGCCCTTAAATAAAATTACAACATTTGGACTCAAGTACCAAAATACTCATACATGAAATAAAATAACCTATGCTAGACTCAATACATAGATGATCAAGAAACGATGTGACATTAATAAAGATGCGACAAGGTCTTAATAAAATACATCATTTATTCTCATAATATATATAGGGTGACTAGCCTATGCCCATAACAAAAATATTCAAATATCAAGTGTAATTTGTTGTTAAACTTGTTTTGTAGGACATCCAATTTTCCCATTTTCTATAACAAGGCTCCTATTAAGAGAAGAGTTAACAAAAATATATACTTTCCTCATACGGTAGTGTTCACTCACGGGTACAACATTGACAAATGCCCAAATATTGGCGCCCCAGAATCGTAGAAGGTGCATTTCGGAGTCCAAGGGGGGAATGTTGCAGGCCTATTTTCCATCCAAGGATGTCATGATGGGCTACCTGCGGTGTTACGTTGTGGTGGCATTCAATTGTTCCCACTTCCCACTCCAATGCGGAACTCTCTACCAAGCAGGACCATAATTTCTTTGCCTTCAATTGAGGGGCCAAGAGAATTTGATTTTCAACATAGCTAACTCAGTGTAACAATAAATGGACCTAAGCTAGCTTTGTTAGAAAAAGATGAATTGAATGTAATATTACTCTTCCCAAATAAGGGTATACAAGGAAAAAGAGATGTACACAGGAAGTCAATCTATAATGTGGACTATTGAGGAATAAACTAAATACATATTTAAGTATATATATATTAACAAGCGTAAACACATTACAACAACAACAACACTTAAGCCTTTATCCCACTATAGTGGGGTTGGCTATATGGATCCTTTGTCGCCATTGTGCCATATATTTTGTCATAATCTCACTAATGTCTAAGTACATCATGTCTTTCCTTATAGTTTCATTCCAAGTCTTTATTGGTCTACTCCTCCCTCGCTTAATATGCATAGTGACTAGAATCTTACAATGCCTAACATGTGCCTCTAATGGTCTCCTTTGTACATGTCCAAACCATCTTAGTCAAGCTTTTCGCATCTTCTCTGCAATTTGTGGTACTCATGTCTTATCCCTAATACATTCATTCTGAATTTTATCTAGTCTTGTGTGTCCACACATCCACCTAAGCATTCTCATCTCCGCAACTCCCATTTTTTTTTCATGTACACAATTCACTGCCCAGCACTCAGAACCATAGAGCATCGCTGGTCTAATTGTAGTACGGTAAAACGTGCACTTAAGTTTTAATGGTACTTTACGATCACATAAGATCCCTGACATGCCTCTCCACTTCAACCAACCCGCTTGGATTCTACGTGCCGCATCTTTATCAATACCTCCCTCTTTTTTAATTATCGATCCAAGATATTTAGAACACTTACTACGAGAAATATCTTGATCACCCAACTTAATAACGAAGTCATCCGTCCTTCTTGCACTGTTAAATTTTAGCTTCATATACTCTGTCTTTGCCCTGTTCAACCTAAAACCCCTCTTTTCTAAAGTGTCTTGCCAAGATTCAAGTTTTACGTTTACACCCTCGCGTGTCTCATCGACCAAAACGATATTATCCGCATACAATAAACACCAAGGTATTGCTTGTTGGATATGTCTGGTGTGCTTATCTAAGATAAGAGTAAAGAGATAAGGGCTTAAAGTCGAACCTTGATATAAGCCAACGGTGATAGAGAATTCCCGTGTTAATCCTCCAAATGCCCTCACCCTTGTCACTGAATTTGTATACATATCTTTGATTATGTCAATGTAAGATACATTTACACATTTATTTTCTAATACTCTCTATAAGATTTCTCTTGGAACTCTATCATAAGCCTTCTCAAGATCGATAAATAACATATGCAAATCTTATTTTCTTTTTACGGTAGTTGTCAATGAGTCTCCTCAAGAGATGTATAACTTCCATGGTCACCACCCTGACATTAATCCAAATTGATTTTTCGAGATGGTAGTCTCTTGTCTTACTCATCTTTTATTACTCGTTCTTATAATTTCATGGTATGACTCATTAATTTAATTCCTCTGTAATTAACATAATTTTGTATATCTCATTTCTTTTTATACAAAATTACCAAGATACTTTCTCTCCATTGGTCTGACATCCTCTTTGACTTCAGTATCTTATTGAAAAAATATGTAAGCCACAAAATTTCTTCATTCCCTAGACATTTCCATACTTTGCTATGTATATTGTCTGACCCAACCGCCTTTCCATTTTTCATCTTCTTTAGAGCTTCAGTTATCTCCGATATTTGAATTTTACGATAAAACGTCATGTTCTATACTTCTCAGATTTACTTAACTCTTCCAAGTGTAATTCACTGTCTTTTGTTTCATTATAAAGTTGTTAAAAATGTCTTTTTCATCGCTCTTTAATATCCACATCATTTTATTTCTTTTGCAAGTCATAAAATAATCAATTTCTGACTTATTTGATCCGCTTTTAAACGTAATTAAATGTTCTTCTTTCTTTATGAAAAACGAATTTGTCACAATTAGCTCATGTGCTACGACAAAGTCTAAAAAGATTCGCTCTTCTTTATTTATTTCTTGATATCCAAATCCTACATGAACCGTTGTATAATCTATATTTTTCTTCTCTATATATTCATTTAAGTCTCCTCCTATGAAAATCTTCTTTATTTGTGAGATTTATCTTACTAAATCATCTAAGTCTTCCCAAAATTGCTCTTTAATAGTTTCACTTAATTCTACTTGTGGTGCGTAAACACTAATCACATTAATAGTTTCTTTTCTTATGACCAATTTAAAAGCTAAAATTCTATCACTTTTTCTACTTACCCCAACAACATTATCTCAAAGTAGTATTCATAATAATACCTACTCCACTGATTGTTTTTTTCCGGTGTACCATAATTTAAAACTTGAATTATCTAAAAATTTAGCTTTCTCACCCACACATTTAGTCTTTTGCAAACATAAAATATTTATCCTTCTCCTGATCATCATATCCACTACTTCCATCGCTTTCTCCATTAGCGTACCTATATTCCAACTACCAAACTTAAGTCGGTCACAATTTCTACGACATACTTCCCTAGAACGTCTAATATTTGAGGACTTTTTCCTATTTAACACTACACTCAAGTCCTATTGGAGGTGCATCGCTCCTTGCCAAGACACCGCATTCGAACCATATGACGAGAACTCTTATATATTTAATACTACACCCAAGTCCTGGAGATGCAGCAGTTTTTGCCAAGATGCCGCATTCAGATCATGGGACGCGTTCTTTTGGGGGAACAACCTAGCTTTTGCACAACTTCTCAAATGATCCATATTCATAAGACTGCTTAAATTTTATGCTGACCGTCTATCTAACACAACCCTCATCATTTTTCATCCGGACTTGGGGCCGGTATAGGCTGGTTTAAGCGTAAACACATTAAACAAAGGCTGCGTTTGGCGCGGCTTATCGTGCCTTATTTGCTCCGGTGAGGTTGGACAAAAATGTCATTGTCATACCAAAATCTTATGCCCCAAACTAGTTCCTTTTTTGGTAACGGTATTAACATTTGTCATACCAAACATATAATGACGTTTTTGTCCAACCTCACCCGAGCAAATAAGTTGCGATAAGCCGCGCCAAACACAACCTAAATAAATTCTCATGTGACAGAGATGTCTAGCTTTTGTTTACTATGCCCAATATTCAAATATATTTGGATGATTTTGAATAAGAATGATCTCGCCTTTGTTGATGTATATAGCTTTCAAAAGGTCACTTTCAATTTCTTGATGCCTTTCTTGATAAACTCAGTGTAGGAAAACGTGAACCTTGTATATAATTTCTCAAGTGTCAAATACAAAGTATGAGTACATATTTATAGGAGGGAGAAAGAGAGAGGAAAGTCCTATACATGAGTGGGACTAAAGAGAGGAGAGAAAATAATAATAAAATACAAAGGAATGGGCCAATGGGCTTTTGTTATATGAGCTTTCCAACACTCCCCCGCAAGCTAGAGCGTACAAGTCATATGCACCCAGTTTGGACAAACACTGATAAAATAAGGTACTCGATAAAGCCTTTGTGAGAATATCAACAACTTGATCAGTGCCCGAAACATGTTTTAAGTCTAGTTTCTTCATTTGGACTTTCTCCCGAATAAAATGACAGTCTACTTCGATATGTTTTGTGCGTTCGTGGAAGACCAGATTCTTTGTTATGTGTATGGCCGCTTGAATGTCACAAAATAGAGTAGCAGAAGAGGGAAGTTTCACCCCCAGATCAGCAAGAAGGCTTTCAAGCCATGTGAGTTCTGAGACAACTGATGTCATCGATCGATATTCTGCTTCCGCTGAAGATCGAGCAACCACCGCTTGTTTCTTACTTTTCTATGTAATGAGATGACCTCCAAAATATGTACAAAAACCATTGGTTGACCGCCGATCGTCCAAGGAGCCAGCATAATCGGCATCTGAATATGCAACCAATGTTGGAATAGAGGTGGAGGTTTTGTAGACCAGTCCTTGTCCCGGAGCTGCTTTAAGGTATTGAAGAATACGTTCAACAACTTGAAGATGAGAGACTCGGGGAGCCTGCATGAACCGACTGACAACCCCAACAACGAACGATATATCTGGCCTTGTGATCGTTAGGTAGATCAATTTTCCCACATGGCGTCGATAGTATTCCGGGTTTTGGAGAAGCATATCAATATCAGAGGCATGAACACATAGCTTGTGATTTGCATCTGTCGGAGTAATTGTCGGTTTGCATCCGGACTGGCCAGCGTCTTTGAGGAGGTCAAGACAATACTTCCGTTGGGAGAGGACAAGTCCATCCGGACGTTTCGCAACCTCAAGACCGAGGAAGTAGCGAAGATGCCCCAGGTCTTTTGTCTGAAACACGGTGCTAAGGTGTTGTTTGACCGCTTGAATCCCCTTCGAGTCATCCCCAGTAAGTAGGATGTCATCCACATAAACTAATAGAAGAACAGTTCATGTTGCCCAGTATCGAGTGAATAGGGAGAAGTCTGCTGAGCTCCGAGTGAAACCTATGTCCCGAATAACCTTACTGAACTTGTCAAACCATGCCCGAGGGGATTGTTTGAGACCATAGATGGATTTCTTCAGAAGACACACAGGAGAATCCCCGTGGTCTCAAATCCGGGAGGTTAGTTCATGTAGACAGTTTCCTGAAGATCGCCATTCAGGAACGCATTCTTGATATCCAGCTGATGAAGGGGACAATGTCGATGCACAGCCACAGAGAGAAGGACGCGAACCGTGTTGAGCTTGGCCACCAGAGAGAAGGTTTCCTCATAGTCAAGGCCCTGTTGTTGAGTGAAGTCACGGGCCACCAGGCGGGCCTTCAGATGGTCATTGTTGCCATCAGGAGCGTGTTTGATGACAAAAACCCACTTACACCCAACGGGTATCTGACCAGAAGGTAAAGGGACGAGGACCCATGTTTGGTTAGCCCAAAGGGTCGTCATTTCTTCTTCCATAGCGGCCCGCCAACTGGGATGTTGAAGTGCCTCCTGCACAGAATTAGGCACAGAAATAAAGGATAATGATGTGACAAAGTGACGAAGTTGCGGGGAGAGACGATAAAGAGAGACATAATTCGCCATTGGATGAGCGGTGGAGACTGGAGCCGGAGCAGCAGGCTGCGGAGCGTCAGAGGTTGAAGTCGACTGTAGTGGGGCAACGAGACGAGAAGAGCGACGAGAATAGACCTGGATGACAAGCGGCTTGGGAAGTGCTGGAGGCTGGGCAGGAGGGAGAGATGGTGGAGAAAGGTGCATGACGTGCTCAGGAACAGGTGTTGGATCAGGAATAGGTGCTGGATGAACAGGTATGACAGGGCGTACGACGGGCGCAGGAAAAGGTGCTGGATCCGGAGCAGAGAAGAAACGAAGATCCTCCCGGAAGGTGACATCAGCAAAAATAGTCACCTTGCGGGTAATGGGCGAATAACACACGTAGCCCTTTTGAGTGCGCGAATAGCCCACAAAGACATATTTGGCCGCACAGGGATCCAACTTGTCCGTAGACGGGCCTAGGGTATGAACGTAACACGTACAATCAAAGATGCGGGGAGTAAGAGAGAAGGCCGGAGTGGAGGGAAATAGGAGGCTGAACGGAGTAGCATTGTGGAGGACGGAGGACGGGAGACGGTTGATGAGAAAATATGCCGTGGAAAGCGCAAAGTGCCAATAGGGTTTAGGAACCCGAACATTTGAAGCATAAGAGAACGAGCCACATCAAGGAGATGGCGATTTTTACGCTCCACGACACCGTTCTGCTGAGGGGGTATAAGCACAAGACGTTTGGTGAATGACCCCAAACTCGTAGCAGAGGGTCGCGAAATCATGGCCAGTGTACTCGCGCGCATTATCAGTGCAAAGAGTTTTGATGGGCACGAAGAATTGAGTGCGAGTCTCAAGCAAGAAGGCTCGGAATACGCGAGGAAGCTCAGAACGATCACGAAGGAGATACAACCATGTCATGCGGGAATAATCATCTATAAAACTAAGAAAATAACGGTAGCCAGAAATACTAGGAATCTTGTATGGATCCCATATATCGGAGTGTACCAAAACAAAAGGAGTAGAGCTTCGAGTACAATGAGGTGGAAAAGATGAACGGGGCTATTTTCCAAAAATACATGTTTCACACTGAAAGACAGGAAGAGAGATATCGGGGAGAGCCTTCTGGAGGACAGGGAGAGGAGCATGACCAAGGCGCCGATGCCAATCCTCGGAGGAGACAGATGCAAGGAGAGTAGGAGAGTAATCAAGAAGGTAGAGCCTGTTCTGCAGTCGCCCCCTACCAATGATAGTCCGCGTCTACTGATCCTGTATCAGAAAAGAAGAAGAAGTAAATGTCACAGGGCAATGTAAGTCAGCAGTGAGGCGAGCAATGAAAAGTAAATTGAATGGAGTGCCCGAAACATGAAGAACCGAGCGCAGGGAAAGCGAGGAGGTGAGAGGAATATCAGCACAGCCAGAGACAGGGACAGCTGCCCCATTGGCCACAGTAATGTACTTCAGATGAGGAGAAGACAAGTACTGAGGCGGTCGAACAGAGGTTATGTGATGAGTGGCACCAGAATCCACAACACATCGCGTACCAGTGGAGAGGCAGGCGATAACTTCATTGGAGATGGAGGCAGCGGAGGTAATCGAGGCAGGCGGGCGGCCGAGCAGGCCCTGGAGATGCTGGAGCTGAAGTCGAACCTCGTCAAGGACAGTACGAGGGGTAGAGGAGTCGGTGGCAGCCACAGAGGCCAGCGGACGAGGAGGACGATCATGCTTGTGATAGCACGTAGCTGCAAGGTGCCCGTCCTTGCCGCAGAAGGAACACTTAGGTCGCAATCGGCTACCCCGGCCTTGTCCCCGAGAGTCAGAAGAAGAATTCATGGGACAAACAACGGCTAAGCGAGAAGACCAGCGAACAGAAGAAGAAGGCCGCACGAACAACCCAGAAGAGCAAGAACCCCGGACAGAGAGGTGGCCGCGCGAGTAGGGGAGACCGCGCGAACAGAGGCGAGGCCGCACGGTCACGGTATGAACACACCAACGGCAAAGAGGAAGCCGCGACCCAAATGCGGAGCCCGGAGGAGGCCGCGCGAGTAGGGGAGACAACGCGAATAGAGGCGAGACCGCACAGTCATGGTGTGACACACCAGCGGCAAGGACGAAGCCGCGCGAAGAGACCGCAGCGGATAGAGGACAAGCCAAGCGGACAGAGGAGGTCCGTGATGAAGGTATCAGACAAGTCAGCAGGAGCACCAATCCGCAGTAGGAGAACCATGCCTCAACATGATCGCAACGAGAAGCACCAGGCCGCAACAAGGCCGCAGCGAGAAGCACCAGGCCGCAGTGAGAAGCACCAGGCCGCAGCGAGAATAACAAGGCCGTAGCGAGAAGAACTAGGCCGCAGCGAGAAGCAGGCCGCAGCGAGAAGCAGGCCGCAGCAGCCAGCAAGCAAGAGAAGACCGCAACAGATCAGAGAAGCAGACCACGCACCGTTGGGAGACGGCGACCAGAAGAGCAAAAGGAGCGGCCTAAAAAATGACAGGAACATGCCGCGAGAGTCGGCAACGGACACCAACACACGGCAAGAGTGGGAAGAGAACCCAAGCCGCGGCGAACAGAAGAAGCCGGGCGGCTAAGGGAAGAGGTAGGCAAAGAGAAAGGAAGTTGGCAGAGGCGATAGAAAAGGGAGCCCGCGGCGGATGGAAAGAGAACGCCTTGGAACCAGCAGACCGCAGGGACCACAAGGGAGACCGCTAGGAACACCGCAGGGCAAGATAAGTCCGCGGGAAGCAGAAGGTCACGCGGACAGAAACCGGAAGAGGCCGCCGGTCAAAGAGGAGTGGGCCCACGTAAGAGAATGGAGAAGTCTATAAGAGGGAGGAGAAGGGATGAGAAGGTGGAGACACGGAGGAGAAAGAAACGAGACCGCAAGCAGGAGAGCGGGTAGAAAAAGAAGACCGCGAGGAGGTCGCGGGTTGAGGGAAAGGCAGACCGCAAGGAGGCCGCGGAGACCGCGAGAAGACCGCGGATAGAGGCGGCTAAAAATACAGGGAGACGGCTCCCTCTGATACCATGTAGGAAAACGTGAACCTTATATATAATTTCTCAAGTGTCAAATACAAAATATGAGTACATATTTATAGGAGGGAGAAAGAGAGAGGAAAGTCCTATACATGAGTGGGATTAAAGAGAGGAGAGAAAATAATAATAAAATACGAAGGAATGGGCCAATGGACCTTTGTTATATGGGCTTTTCCAACACTCAGGAATCAACTTGCTCGTCTTTTCATCTCTTTCCTTATTCTACTCATTTGCTGTGGCTTATATCTTTTAGCTTTTATTGTCAAGCTTTTTTAAACTGCTTTCTGAGCCATCTTTCTTATTTTTCTTTAAATGAGAGGAAAAAACTTGTATTACACAAGTTGTAGGAAAAGCAAGGAAAAAGGCTTATTAGTATTCCTCAAACCTTCGGGTTGAGTGAGGGCGTGGAAGAGATATCGAGGTGAGGAAGTCAATGTGGAGGAGTTGTGTGGAACTTGGGAAATACTCCATCACGTTTGCTAGCTAATGATAAAACACAAATGTTCGAGTGAAAATTGAATGTTGCAATCTAATTCTTGAATGGGAGTTTCAAAAAAGAAAGAAAAGAAATATTCAATCGATTTGACTTACATAGTCTCCTAGGAAGAAAATTAAGTTCGGATAGAGATGGAATTAAAATGATCTGTGTATCTAGTTTGGAAGCTGTTTAAATTTACTTAAGCAAACTCATTTCTATCTCTTTCTTTCTATTTTTGGGAGAAAAATCAAAATCCTCTGCACAAATGAAAGTAATTTCCCGCTCAAAAGAGAGCTTTCACTTTCTCTCTAAATTCCAACTTCCAATCAATTCTAAAATTTCGCTTTTTATTTACTTCTGGATGCACTGTTGAAAGTCTGTAATCAATTCATTCAAAAAACCAAGTATTTCAACGTGTTTTTGCTCATTCCAGCGTCCAATATTTAACACTAAGCATTATTTCTCTTCCTCTCCCAAGACTTCATCTATTTATTTCACCTTTCTTACCACTATAATATGCTTTCATGGAAACAAGCAATGTTTTGATCCATTTTGGCAATTATTTGCACGATTTCTTTCTACTGTTCATTTTTACCTGTACTTCTAATAAAATAAAAAATTCTCAGGTAAGAGTTGACCTGACGGGCGAGCAAACCCAAAGGGCTTTTGATTTTGTTTTAACAAATTTAGCTCGAACTGCACCACCAGTTCCGGGGTTTCGAAGAAGAAAAGGAGGTATTTTGATTATTTGTTGATAAATAATTGTCGCACCCTATATTCTCTTAAGCTTGCAGCACGGTTTTAATTGGTTCATTTTCCACCTTCTCATATGCTTCTCTTGCAACTTGCCAAGGAAAAACATCCACAGTAAGTTTCCCTACCTGATCTGCTTTTTTATTAAAAACTTTCTTCAAGACATTTTTGTGCATTTTTTGATGAAAAAGAACAATATTTTTTGAGTTTGCAAACAGGGTTAATGGTTTACTTTTTGCAAAAAGGACAACTAAAACTGGCCTTATGCCATGGTTTAGTAACACACTAGAAGATCTATAAGACACTCTCACTCTCTCCCACATTAACTATTTCATCTCTTTCTCTTTATTCGTTCTCTTTAACTCTCACTCACTCCTATCTCTCTCACATATTTACTCTCACTCACTCCTATCTCTCTCACATATTTACTCTCACTCGCACAATCTATCCGTCTAATATTACTTGCTCTCTTAGTCTCTCTCTTTGCTTTTTATTCTTATTCGTTTTTCTGGCTTTCCCGTATGGGGATCCATCAGATCATGCACCGGTAGGAGTTCACGACAAGGCGGGACCCACGTTCGTGTACTCGCGCAAGAGGACTTGATCAGATCGCCGATCTGACTCCGCGGATGTGTCCAGATCCGCGCCGCGAATCGTTTTCATATATTACTTTATTATTTTTGCCTTTTATTTCATGTATTTGAGTGACCCCACCTCCGACCAATAATAACCGTCAATGGTGGGATGCCCTAGTTGTCTTCTTATTATAAATAAGATGTTGGTGTGCTGTTTTAGGGCATTGCAGAATTTGGAGAAGCTATTTCCGGATTCCCGCGATCATCCTACGGTGCCGACTCCGTGGAACCCTAGGTGACTACTCCTAGGCTTGTATCTTCCTCCCCAAGGTATCCCTAAACCCTAAGCATCATTTCCCATCATCCAAAACCCCTTACTGCCACCCTAAATCCCCTCCAACCGCTATCTGTTCACTGTTTCCGCCTCCCTCACATCAGCCGACCTCCCTTAACCTACAAGCCCAGCCGCCGCCCTCCCTACCTTCCTCTACAGCCACCCACTCCTCCCCTCTCTGAAACAGCCGCCGGCCCCTTGTGGCTTCTCCACAGTAGCCACCCCAAGCTACAACCCACACACCTTGCCGCCATCCCCATCCATCCCGTGGAGCCACCTCACAGCCCCCCTCCCTAAATCCGCCCAAATCTGGGCAGTCCAGCTAAGATCCAACCCTCCCCATTGTCCACTCCACACCCCATAGCCCGAATCCGCTCCAAAACATTGGATTCATACTTCCTATGCCCAGATCCACCTCTATATAGCCGGATCTACTCATTTCTGGCCCGATCCCACCTTCCACCACCGGATTCTGCCGCTTACGTTGTTGCCCGCCTCCGATTCCATCTCGGATCGTCGTCAACGCATTTCCGGCTCTGAAATCACCATTGCCTTGGACAACCCACTACTTGGTGAGTTTTGTTGTATTGGACGATTATTTTCAGCACTTATTTATTGGATTTCATATTTTATTTTGCTTGGATATATTGTCTGTGAAAAGATTGCTTCGAATCGCTTGTGACTTGCAGGTGAGATCCATTCGTCGTGCGTTTTGCTTTGCCCTTTCGAGCGGAGGAAAACCGTTAACTGTTTGTTCATTGAATTCTTATTTTGTTTTCAAATATTTTGCGTGGGTTGAAATATTTATTGCTCGTATTAATTTGTCGTCGTCATCGACGACTGTTTTAGGCCATTCACTGTTTCGGACAGTTGACTCAAACTCAGACGCTTTACTATGTTATCATATTCACACTTTCACTTCAAAATACAATTTTATTTTTTAATCATTAGTATAATTTGAATATTTAATTATTTAAAAATATAAATATTTGATAAATAAATAAAGATATTTCTATAATAGTTATAGTGCACTATATTAAATTAATACCATGGACTGATTATTACAAATAATAACATGTACCTATTGATGCGGAGCAGAGACAAGCATGAGCTTTGAGCCCGTTTAGGGCTGATTTGGTGACTTACCATGTATGACGTGCCTGGATCGACGATCGGACTCCGCAGATGTGTCCGGATCTGCGTCGTGAGTCAAAAATATATATCAGTTTATTATTTTTGGTTCATTAATCATGTATTTTAATGACCTCTCCCACCGACCAATCATAGTTGTTGATTGGGATGCCCTAGTGCTTCTTTTTATTATAAATATTGGTCTAAGAGGCTGAACCAAGACATTGCAGATTTTGGAGACATTGAATCCCGGAATCCCGGGATCCCTCCCCGGTGCCGACGCCGTAGAACCCTAGGTGACAACTCTTAGACCTCCAAACTCCTCCCCAAGGTAATCCCTACCCCCACCTTCATTTTCCACGCCTTAAACCTTCGTTTCAACCGCTACAACCCTCCATTACAGCCACCAAAAACAGTCGGCCTGCTGTTCTCTTGCCGCCGCCCAGCCCGCCTACCCCTCTCCAACCCGCCGCCTCTCCACCACCGCTACAGGACCACCGCCCCCCTTGTCCCCTCCCCACTCCAGCCCACCTGTCCTCACCGTTCCCCACCGCCGGCCACCTCCTTCAAGTTGCCCTAACAAGCCGTCGGCCTCCACCTCCCCCTCCTCCTCATTCCTCACATCCCCTTTCCGTGGATCCACTACCAAATAGACTATTCTCTAGATCACGCTAGATCTGAGAATTTCAGCCCTCGTTCCGACATTGGCCTCCACCCTTATTATCATGTTTGCTCGGATCCGCTCTTACAAATCAGATTTACCCTCCCCCGGCCCGGATCTACCTATACGTGGCCGGATCCACCGTTTTAGTGTCCGTTTTCACCTCTTACTGCCGAGGACAGCTGCCGCCGCCGTCGCCTTGCCACCGGTTCCATCTCCGATCGCCGATCTACATATCCGGACCTCCAATTCTTCAGTGTCTCGGTTCAGTGCTCTACTTTGTGAGCTTTTATAGTACTGTATTATTTGATTCGACATTTTCCATCTAGTGATTTGCTATATTCTGCTGCGATTCTTGTTTGTGAAAATTTGTTTTGGTACACTAATAATTTGCAAGAGGAAACATTCGATGTGCGCTTCGCTTTGGCCCTTCGAGCGGAGGAAGCCATTCTAATTTGCCCAAAATTAAATATTTATTTTTATTTAAATATCTGCGTTGTGCTGAAATTACATTGCTTTAATTTATGGGTAATGTTATATATAAACCAGATTTTAAGAAAATTTAGGTCATTTTTAATTACTAGATACAAACCATAAATTAAACCTAAAACTCCTTTTTTTTCATTTCCCCTCCTGCCCTAGCCCAACCGCCTTCCTCCCGATTCCCATTTCCGCTTCGGCGATGCTGCGGGCGACGAAATCCGATTGCTTCCCGGCGGCGCAGATCAATTCATCTAGATTCACTGCACTGTGCGATCGCAAAGCATCATTCCGGCGGCTTCCCACTCCAGTTCATGGCCGGCGACCTTGTGAGCATCGCCCCGGTGGCTTCCCCGTGAGCTCATGTGCGAACACAAAGGTTCCTCATCTATTGTTCTTCTTCCCGAGCTTGCATTCTTCATCTCGAGTCCGCCTCGCGCATGCCTCGTCCCGAGTCCGCTGACAGTGAATCCATGGCCGGCGACCTCTCCCCTTCCAGCGTTTCCTCTTTTGGTCATGGAAGCAAGGTATGTTCCTAACCCTAATCCATGGCGTGAGAATTTTATGTTCCTAACCCTAATCTCACATTTTCTTCTTCTTCCATTTAGGTGAGTTCTGAACTTCCATCATCCGGAGATCCGATTCTCCAACCTTCCGATGTGTTGCAAGAGGTGAGATGTTTAGTTCTTTGTTTCAATTTTTTTCCATTGCTATAAGTCTAATTTCACGTATTCTAATCAATTTTTTTTGTTTTTAGCAAAAATTCTTATCAAATCGAGCAATGGAGCCGGATAACAAAATTTAATTTTTTTTTTTTTTGTATTGGTTTGTATATAACCATTATGTTTGTGTATAACAATTTTTTTTTACATTGGTTTATATATAGTAAAAGTTTGTATATATCCATATTTGGTTTACATATATCATCACCCTAATTTATTTGTCAAAACCTCGATCATTTCATTGCATGTAGACTTGGATTAGCGTGTCACCCTTGCACTATCACCTATCGTCGTAGGGTTTTTGTGCACCCGTAGCCTACCCCTACATCATTTTGGTATCAGAGGCAAGGTTAGTTCATTTGCATGCTTCGTAATGGTAGGTTTTAAATAGTCGTTGGCAGTTTTCGCTGACGGCAGTCTCCCCTATCTAGGTATCCTGAGTCTACTTATATCCGACCTCATTGAACCCCTTTAGAGAAACTTTCATGTTATCATTATGATTATCATCGTTCCCCGCACACCACTCCTAGAGATCGTGTTGACCTCTCAACACAATCCCATTATGCTAGAGGCGATCACCACGACGAGAGGTCCTCATGACTTCGTCATTACACCTCTCCGCGACTTCATGATGATAGAATTGAATATCGTTCAAGTCATCGCCGCTACACATCTCCTCTAAAAAAGGAACCTGAGTTTGGATATGTGCGACCTCCACTGCACGTTCACAAGGCCCATATACACCCACGAGCACAATCTGATTATGTTAGGAACTACCGTCTAGACGACCCTCAGAAACCCTATAGAGGTCACCATCGACAGAATCACAATACATGTCAAGACCCTCCTAGTGTTCCACCAATAGAGTTACCTGAGGCTGAATTTCTGCGATTAGTTCTTGACCGCTTTGATCTCTTAGAAGCTCAATTTGATCACCTAAGATCTACATTACAGAGACAGTCTAGGGATTTGGGTCAAGCCACCGATGCGGCGAGTAGTGCTCCCAACGAGATAAGAGACCCGACACTTGGTTTTGATCTGTCTCAGTTTGATGAGATTTAGTGTTCATGTGATCTTGAGGTTGACTCTGATCATAACCTTTTGATACAGGTGGAGAGTGATACTAGCATGACTAGTGAGCATGGTCACGTGGGTGAGGACGAGCGACCCTGTTGATGCGCGGAAATGGAAGGGCCGCGGGCACCAGCAGATAACGGGTGTTCGGTCTCACTGGGATGAGGTGGAGAGGTTGATGGGGATGCGGTGAATTCTTCTGCACGCTCGATAGTGGAGCACGCGCTTGATCAAGGGTTGCGGGGATAATGAGAGGTTGATGAGGAACTGATGAACAACTGGTTACTTTGAGTTGCGAGTTAAGAATGGAGAAAGAGGAGAGAGGGGGCCGCTGGAAGCGACAACAACAGACTTCGCCCGTCGCGGCTTAAGTGTCACTCTTGCGACGGGCTTTTCCTTTTATTATGAATCAGTATTATAGCTTGAGTCGAGTCCTTTACATGAGCAAATAAAGGGTACAAAGGGGGAAGCTGGCGGCTAGGAAAAGAAGTTGCCAGAGGCCGCGCGGACTGAGCAGAGAGGTCGGCAGACCGCGCGGACAGCTGAGGTCGCGCGGACTGCGAAACTGAGTCCGCAGGTCTTGATGCCTTGGTTTTCCCACTCCACCGTGCCTGCTGAATGAGAGGTATGGGGGACTATTTATAGGCCCGAGGAGGTAACGGTCTTGTAATGTTACCCCCGATAGAGCGGTAAGTTGTGCGAGTAGAGAAGGAGTCCGCCGAGTCCGCGCCATGTTTTGCGGTTAGGGACTTGTCCACGAGTTGATTTGCTGTTGGCGGACTTGGACAAGTCCGCTTCTGCTGTATTGAGCGAGCCCGCGCCGAGCTATGCGAGTTGAGGAGTAGTCTGCCCGCTGCTGGGAAGAAGCGGGCACCAGGAGATTGGAGGGCTATCTGGCGGACTACAGAATGAGTCCTCCTAGCCCGCTGCGGACAGGATGAGTCTGCCTCCTGCTGGAGGCTTATCCCCCCTGCTGGGCGACAAGAGGCTTGGCGACCTGGTGGAGTGGAGAGAGCATGTCGCGCATGCTGATGGTTGAAGCGAGGTCGTTAACCCCTGGAGGATAGAAGGAGCCGATCGTCCTTGCTGGAGTGAGTGAGCTCGCCATCTTTTGGCGGGCTGGAGTTGAGTCCCCATCGTTATGTGCGGTCTGGTGTAGAGTAGTTGGCCATGCTGCCGTTTTTCTACAGGCGGGCTGAGACCGAGTCCGCCCATTGCTGGCGGATAGGAGAGTTGGTCGTCGTCTGGGCGACCTGGCGGACTGAAGACGTAGGTCGCGCAGGTCGCCCCTGCTGCGGAACTCCTGTTGGATGGACAGACTTGTCGCGTACTGTCGGGCGACCTGGAGGCAGGTCGTCTGTTGATGTGGCGGTCTGGCCGAATAGTAATGTCAGTCTGCCATTTTGTTGGATAGTGCATGTTGGAATAGAGAGAACCATTGCGCGGTTAGCTGATCTAAACCGCGCGGTCTGCAGAGGCGGACTGAGGAATCAGTCCGCACCTCCTGCAGAACAAGCGGTTGCTGCGCGGCCTGGCCGGTCAGACCGGGGAGACCGCCCAAGCCGTGCGGCCTGAGCGGACAGAGAAGTCTGTCTGCCCATCCTTAGAGAGGACATGTCGCGACCTCCAGGTGGAACCTGGAGCAGGCCGCGACTTGCAAGCTGGCTACCTTGGGAGGGATCGCCGATTTCTGGGTTAACATACCCAGTGACGATGTGATGGTATACTCATCCTTTTCATCTCACCTAGACCTACACCTAGACCTAGTGTCCCCTTTGAACAAAGACGCAGTTCTTGACACTATATCGATTGACCCACACTTGAGTCTGGGCACCCCCTACTCTTCTCTTAGTACTATCTCGAGTTACTTCACTACTGAGAGTCGAGAGTATAGTGTTTGACTTCATAGTGGCTGCCTCACCCACTTACGAGGACGCTACCTCTATCAGCGATACTCATCTAAGGAACCTTCCCATTATTAATGACCTCATTGTTGAACCTCCAGATAAGTTTCCCGATGAGCCACTACTCCCTTGGGAGGTTCATGAGGCTAGCATTGACTTTGTTGTGGGTGTCCTACTTGCTCCCACAGATATTACTGTTATTGGTGCCCTCCTTGTGGTGGACTATCCTATCATTATCGACCTCTTCGGGATCAAGTCCCCGAGAGGCTCATTTGACAAGCCATCCCTCCCACACTTGAGTGATGGATCGTGTATCCGCATTAGTTATCATCTCACACGTGATGAGTTTTGGTATACACCTCATGGTGAGCCACTTGATGGGCTATATCATTTGAGATGTACCCATCACACCAGAGCTCCACAATATTTTGTCACCCTCTATGTCGTCCCCACGGGCGATGACGTCAGTCACCCCAGATTTTTCTATCGACCACCTGGTAAGCCTCTTGATAGGCCACCCCGTGTTAGTAATATCCAAATCATTGTCAGACCTTCCCTTAGGAAGTGTGTCGAGTATGTTGTGCTCTGTTTGCATCATTCGCTCCATTTGCATGAGTCAGTTGGGTCACTTATTCGTCATTTGCATGCATTACGTGGGTCGGTTCGCCAACGAATAATAATGAGCAATGAAAGTTATAAAACCCATGCGGATAAACGAAGACGAGAACAAGTATTTAATGAAGGCGAAAAAGTAATGGTGCGAGTCCGCCCAGAGAGGCTCCCCTCGGGGCCTTCCAAAAAGTTAAGCATTAGGCGAATGGGTCTGTACTCTATTATTAGTCGTATTTGGACAAATGCCTACCAGCTCGATATCCCGGCTAGTATGGGAATTCATCTGGTGTTTAATGTCGAGGATCTAACGTCGTACTATGAGCCTCACGAATATATGGACTCGAGCAGTGGAGATGCCCAGCCGCCCCACCCCCACTTTCGTTGTCTTACCACTCTCTTACCCCACCTACGTCTGATGGACACCACAGTCTGCCCCGTGCTACCACCCACCCACCCCGGGGCTCGTCTTCTCTGGTTTCACCACCGGCACCACCGATCGCACCGGGTTCCACCCTTCGAGAGATGAGCGATGAGAGCATCACAGAGTTCAGATTCCACCAGTTTGTTCCTACTTCAGATGGGCCGCACTGTCGCTACTTGGTACATTGGCGGGACCGCCCCGATGCAGTTGACGCTTGGATACTTGCAGCAGAGCTTGATCGATTCGCCCTTGGACTTCGACTTCAGCACGACCGTCTCTAGTCACCGGAGATGCCAGCTTTTCAGTCAGGGGGAGTTGATGGGCGAGGACACTCTTTTGACGATGACACTTTGACGACTCCCGGCGGACCTCTTCGAGTTGTACCTGGCATTCATCGAGAGAATTCCGATCCCAATTCATCGGGAGATGAATTCTTTCAAACAGGGGAGATTGATGCGGAGCAGAGACGAGCACGAGCTTTGGGCCCGTTCGGGGCTGATTTGGCGACTTACCATATATGGCGTGCCCAGATCGACGATCGGACTCCGTAGATGTGTCCAGATCCGCATCGTGAGTCAAAAACATATATTAGTTTATTATTTTTGGTTCATTAATCATGTATTTTAGTGGTCTCTCCCACCGACCAATCATAGTCGTTGATTGAGATGCCCTAGTGCTTCTTTTTATTATAAATATTGGTCTAAGAAGCTGAACCAAGGCATTGCAAATTTTGGAGACATTGAATCCCGGAATCCCGCGATTCCTCTTTGGTGCCGACGCCTTGGAACCCTAGGTGACGACTCCTAGGCCTCCAAACTCCTCCCCAAGGTAATCCCTACCCTCACCTTCATTTTCCACACCTCAAACCTTCGTTTCAACCGCTGCAGCCCTCCATTATAGCCCCCGAAAACAGCCGGCCTGCTGTTCTCTTACCGCCGCCCAGCCCGCCTTCCCCACTCCAAACCGCCGCCTCTCCACCACCGCTACAGGACCACCGGGCCCCCTGTCCCCTCCCCACTCCATCCGACCTGTCCTCGCCGTTCCCCACCGCCGCCACCTCCTTCAAGTTGCCCTAACAAGCCGCCGGCCTCCCCCTCCCCCTCCTCATTTCTCATATCCCCTTTCCGTGGATCTACTACCAAATAGCCTTTATTCTCTAGATCATGCTAGATCTGAGAATTTCAGCTCTCGTTCCGACATTGGCCTCCACCCTTATTACCATTTTTGCCCGGATCTGCTCTTACACATCGGATCTACCCTCCCCCGGCCCGGATCTACCTATACGTGGCCGGATCCACCGTTTTAGTGTCCGTTTTCACCGCTTACCGCCGAGGACGGCCTCCGCCACCGTCGCCTCGCCACCGGTTCCATCTCCGATCACCGATCTACATATCCGGACCTCCAATTCTTCAGTGCCTCGGTTCAACCCTCTACTTTGTGAGCTTTTGTAGTACTGTATTATTTGATTCAACATTTTTCATCTAGTGATTTGCTATATTCTGCTGCGATTCTTGTTTGTGGAAATTTGTTTTAGTTCACTAATAATTTGCAGGAGTAAACATTTGTCGCGCGTTTCGCTTTGGCCCTCAGAGCAGAATAAGTCATTCTAATTTGCCCAAAATTAAATATTTGTTTTTATTTAAATATCTGTGTGGTGATGAAATTACATTGCTTTAATTTATTCGTCAAAACCTCGCTCATTTCATTGCATGTAGACTTTTGGATTAGCGTGTCACCCTTACACTATCACTTATCGTCGTAGGGTTTTTGTGCACCCGTAGCCTACCCCCACATCACCTATTAACAACAACCCCTTTCCCATTTACAACAGAGTCCCACGCCATAACCTAAGTAAGCAGTTCTCCTCCCATAACACCACCTCATCCTAACTGTCAGTGCCCAAAACCAGGAGCCTGTAAACTCACCAACTGCCAAGTTGTGACAAAGTACCTCTCAATAGAAGCCTATCTCTGGACATGGCAGAAGAACTTCTTGGGCTTGGCCCCTCACTTTCCCCCAGCTACCTTTATTACTTATTAGAAACATGTCACACCGAAATAGATAATTGTTGCGGGTCACCCGGTTTTTCCCCGGTCCGGAGAATCGGACCGCCTTTGCTCGAAATTGGGCCGGACGCGCAAACAGTCAAACAAAAATAGCAGCAAACGGCAAAAGACTTTTTTTGACGTTGAAAATCCGGAAAGGGTGAAAAACCACGATTCTGGATCTATGCCGAGCCAAAATCCACTATTTTGCTGAAATTTACAAGAGTTTGGGATGATCTCTCGGAGGGTGACTGACCATCTCCTTGCTACAAGCGTAAAGTACACGAATGATGGAAATAAACTAAGTACTTGGAGCCTCGATAGAAGCGCTCCGGTCTTGAAATTTGGCTAAGTCCACGGAACCTCGATGGAAGCGTTCCGACCTAGAAATTTGGCTAAGTCTACTGGATCTTGATGAGAACGCTTTTGCGAAAAAGAGTGGCGTGTCTTGAAGCCTGCTTTAGCCTTTGTGCTAGAAGGGGAGCATAGCGAATTCCTAAGCGGAGGATCGGCCTAAGTCCACGATCTCACCGGAAAACCTCAGAGCTCTCTCTAGCTTCTGGAGTTGTTTGTCTTCAAATGAAGGCTTGAGAGCCTATTTATAGTTTTCTAGAAAAATACATCCGGTAATTGCATTGGGGCGGAATTTGTGCTAGTAAATGACGTCACTCCGTTTCGGTCACCTGAATCACCAAATTTAGCGAAAATACGGAAGTGCCCCCCCAGGCAGTTCGGGCGGCCCGAGCGCGGCGCCCGGTGGCGACGGCGGTCGGCGACTGCGACGGCCTGAGGCGACAGAGCCGCCGGTGGAGCGCGCGGCGAGTGCCGCGCGCGCGTGGAACGCGACAGCGCAGGGCGCGGCACGCGCAGGCTGCACGTGCGCAGGCCTGCCGCGCAAGCCGCGTGCGTGCCCTCGTGAGTTGGCCGTGCGCGCGTGGGGGAGTCATCTGTGCATGCGCGCGGGATTTGCTCGCTGCCCGGGTGTTTTCGGGCCTTGGGGGAGCGCGGCGCGTCGCGCGAGTCTTGTCCAGTCGGGTTGGCTTTTCTCATGCGTCCTTGGTCCGAGTTCTTTCGGTTTGGCTCAGAAATTTCAGGGGCCGCCCGCGCGGGAGCGCGCGGGCGCCACATGGGTTCGCTTGTTTGTGGGCTCTTGGTGATACGTGCTTGGATTTTGCGGCGGTGCTTTGCCGTTTCGATGCTGATAGTTGCCCTTTCTTTTGTAGGCGCCAAAGGGTGGCGTTCTACCGTGGTCGATGCGTCTTCCGTCGACTCTGAACCTTGCCCGAGTGAGCAGTTGGAGGAAGCGCTTTGGAATCTTGGAGGATGTGAAGGTCGTGATACCTTCCCCACTGGAGCGCGCTCAACACCCTCCGCCGGGCCACTTTGCGATTACGGAGGGATGTCTGAAGGCGGGTCTTTTGGGTCCCCTCAACTGAAGAGGCAATTGCAGTGTTCCAGTTTTGCGGCATTTCGGCGACGCAATTCTCACTTGGGGGTCTGACGAGGATCATGAGATTGTTTTACTTCTTTCGGGAGCATGGTTCCCAAATATCGGTTCAACTATTTCGGGAGTGGTGTGAAGTCTATCTTGGCCCCGATGACCGGGTTGAGGTGTGGAGCAACAAGAGATGGTTGTCGTTTGAGGACAATACCGATTATCGTCATGGGGGAACGTTGTTTGGGTTTGTCAAAAACCCATGGAGGCTTCTCGAGACTTGGCGGGATCCTCCGGATCGTTGTCGCCGCCTGCAGGGAGGGAGTATGATTTTACTTCGTTGTTTGGTTTTGAGGATCTGTGTGAGCTGAGCGTCGTTCTTTATAAGATCAACGCGTTTGTTGTTGAGAAGTGGTTGGTTCTTGCGGGCCATTCGGCAGATGCTGGACGGAGTTGCGCTGAGCCGCTGGTGCGCGGAAAGAAGAGGAAACTGGATTTTTCGCAGCGTCAGGGAGGAGGCGGGCCGTCCTCTGCTGCCCCCAAGGTCATCATTGAGGTCGTCGACGACTGCCCGGGAGACCTGGTTGCCGATCCACCGCCCCCCGAAGCTCCCTGCGATTGAGCCGGCTTCTCGAGAGATTCCCGAGCCGTCGTTGGTGACGGCAAAGAGGATGGTGCGAGAATTCTCTGCTTGTCAAGCGCTTCTTACGAAGGTATGTTTGTTTCTCCAAGTGCTTTGCCACCTTTAGTTTGTGTCGTGTACTGAATAATTTGTCCCTCGTGTTTGCAGCTAGACGAGATACGCGACATCGCGCTTTCCTGGAACAGTAGTTACATGACTACGAAGGATGATTTTCTTTCTCTACAGACAAAGCTGACCGTGTCCGAGGATTCTTTGTTGTATGCTCGGAGGAAGAAGAAAGAAGTTGTCTCCTGGTTGGTTAATGCGGAGTCTCAGTTGTCTGCTTCCCAGACTGAGGTCGAGGTGCTTCAGGGCGAAACTGAGTACCGCCGATACAGAGATCGAGGCCCTTCGCGGGAGGTCTGCTGAGGCGACCCTTTCAGAGTCGATCCATTGTACCGAGGCGGCCGATGATGCGATGTCTCAGCAGGAGGCGGAGGTTGAGCAGCTGAAGAAAGAGAAAGCCCAGCTGATCGGGGAGCAGGAGGAGGTCGAGGTCGTGTGGGCGTCCGTGGTGGCTGAGTACCTCTCATGACTTTGAGATGGAGCGATCTCACATTGTGGAGGAGGCCCGCTCTGAGATGATGGCGACCGAGATCGACTCGCTTGTGGAGGACAAGCGTGAAGTGGCGTACTGCTTGGGCTTCAACAAGGGGTTTCAGGCTGCTCGGAGGTTTCCAGGAGCGTGATGACTTAGGCGTGGAGGATGCCTCGGGTGAAGATACTGACGTCGACGTCGAGTGATGATCTTATGGATCTCTTTTTCCCTTGTTTGTTTGCTTTGCTTGATTTTGCTTTGTAGGCGCATCTTTGCACCGCCACATGTTTTTGTTTCTCATGATGATGTATCCCACGAGACAACTTTTATTTGAGTGCAAACCCTTTTTTCTTTTAGATCTGTTGTGTTATGGTTGCATTTTTTTGGTGCGCGTGCGTTTTTGGCGGGGTAGCGCCTTGCTCAAGTGTTGATGTTTCGAACAGCTTGCCAGCGGGAGGTACCCGTCCGCTCGCGCTTTTGGCGGGTCGGGGCCCGCTTAGGATGCATAGGCGAGTAGCCCTTGTCTGCTTATGTCTCAGGTTAAACGGAATTTGTCTGAGTGGAGGTGGCGAAGAACATTTGTTCGTTCGCTCCTTAGATGAACCGGGATTCGTTAAGTGGAGGTGGTGAAGAACCTTTGTTCGTCTGCGCCTTAGGAGAACCGGGGTTCGTCCGTGGGGAGGTGGCGAAGAACCTTTGTTCGTTCGCGTCTCAGGAGAACTGAGGTTCATCCAAGTGGAGGTGGCGAAAAACCTTTGTTCGTTCGCGCCTCAGGAGGATCAGGGGTCCGTCCGGGTGGAGGCGGCGAAGAACCTTTGTCTGTTCGTGCCTTAAGAGAACTATAGTTCATCTAAGTCGAAATGGTGAAGAACCTTTGGTCATTCGCGCCTCAGGAGGACCGGGGTCCGTCCGGGTGGAGGTGGCGAAGAACCTTTGTTCTTTCGCGCCTCAAGAGAATCAGGGTTCGTCCAAGTGGAGGTGGCAAAAAACCTTTGTTCGTTCGTGCCTCAGGAGGATCGGGGTCCGTCCGGGTGAAGGTAGCGAAGAACCTTTGTTCGTTCTCGCCTCAGGAGGATTGAGGTCCGCCCCGGTGGAGGTGACGAAGAACTTTGTTCGTTCGCACCCCAGGAGAACCGAGGTTCGTCCGAGTGGAGGTGACGAATAACCTTTGTTTGTTCACGCTTCAGGAGAATCGGGGTTCATCAAAGTGAAGGTGCGGATGGATCTTTGTCCATCTCGCTTGGAGGTGCAGACAGACCTTTGTTCGTCTTGCCTAAGGTGCAGAGGGCTTTCGCCGATCTCACTTGGGAGGTGCAGAAAGGCTTTCGCCGATCTCGCCTGGGAGGTGCAGAAGGATTTTCGCCGATCTCGCCTGGGAGGTGTAGAAAGACTTTCGTCTATCTTGCCTGGGAGGTGCTCCGTTCGTGACGAAAGGTAAAATAGATTTTTATTGCTGAAAATGGAGATACAAATGCTCGCGAATTTCCTCTCGCGGCTTATTTTTCGGGGAAATAGGGAAAACAGTTGATAGTATGGGGCGTGCTGGCTTAAGCTTCGCCTAATCCTTCTTGTCCCGAGCGCTGACCGGGGTGCGCCTGCTGAAGATAGTTGAGTCGTGCTGCCTCTTGATCGTCTTGCACGATACCTATTCCTCCCAGGGTGATGAATTTAATTGCACGTGCGGGATGAAGGAGATTGCCCCGAAAGCGTTTGAAGCGGTCGACCGAAAATTGCGTTGTATGCTGTCACGACCCGTCTTGACAAGATCATAGTGCGCTTCGGGCGGGTCGTGATGCCACAAACATGCAGAGAAGAACCATGTCTGCTAAGGCGAAATCGGAAATCCTACAAACTAGTTTAAAATTTCATATTTTTTAAAACAATGGTTTACTTGATTTTTAAAATGATGCGGAAGCCGCAAATTGGTGAATAAAACATTTTTTATGCATGCATTTACTTTTATAAAAATGAAACTGCATCAGTTGTACTGAAATTTACGAATGCATATAGTTACCAAAATTTCATAAGTAAAAATATTCTAATACAATGCTTTTACTCTAAAAGATGTCCACAATGCGAGAGAAAATGTCTGATGATAACTAATACATGAATAATACAGTCCAATAGTAACTGAAACAAATACATAGAACCTGCCGGTACATCAAGCAAAATGAAACCTCCAAACAAAAGCTGGAGCTGGGTGGAGGAAACTCAGGAACTGGATGACGCAGTCACGAACCCTAAGGCAAAATCCAAACAGAAGGAAAAATGTCCTCAAAACATGAAGTTACATAATGATTCAAGCTAATAACTTACGCAAAAAGTAAGTAAAGAAACTAGAGCTCAGTGAGTTAGTCTTACATGTAGCAACCAGACAAGTAATCCATGTCTAACAAGATTCTTTTACGTTAATAGCCTACTCCGGAGTTTAGCCTAGCTGCAATACCATAAGCGATCTATATTGAAGGGTGAATGTGTTGTCATTTGGTGCACATGATTCCAGTGTATAAATTGATGCAAGACTTATCAATGACGGTGCTTGCAATGGTCGACTAATGGTTTCTGTTACCAGTTAGTCGGGAGCTCGATTCAAGGCGTCACACCAAAACAACACTCTTACCTCAATATTTGCATATGGTAGTATATGATTTCAGGGATTCAAGATTTAATAATGACAAATTATTATTTTGACGATTGCAACAAGTCCAGTAATATAAATTTCATGTTTGCAAGTGAGAGAGATTTCTCTACTTGCCTCAAAGTCACGTCGAAAAACTAGCGACAGCTAAGTGACGCGAGCAAGGTTAGGAGCTCGAGCTAAACCTGTTCAGGATCCACAAACGCATTTTAAATTGAATTAACAAGAGTTTTATACTTGCACATGCGTTGGATATTCGCATCACACCACAGGAGGGGGGGGGGGTGTAGAAATTTACCTCCCTCGAGAGTGAGGGGAGAAGTGGCTACCGCGAGAGATCGGGAATTTTGGCGGCGATTTGGAGGCGAAAATCCCAAGATTGGAGCGATCCCACCACCTAAGTCCGACGAGCGGCACCGGAAATGCAAACAGAACTGAAATTAGTTGACTTTATGACAAACCCAAGGGGGACCGACGAAATTGCGTCAATCGGAGGGCGGAAATCCTCCCAAAAATTAGGGCAAACAAAGAATGAGAGATTGATGAAATTTCTTACCCAAGGAGTCCATATTTGGCCTCAGAAATCCACGAAGAGGGGTTTCGAGCGAAATCCTAGGAATCCTTCACGAAATCCAAGGCCGGAATGAGGAGGAGCTAGGGTTGCCGGAGAAGAAACGATGTCTTTGCCCTCATTGGCCGGAGAAGGAGGAGATGAAGGGAGAAAGAGATTTCTGCCGGCCCTTCTTGGAAGCAGTCGGCCAAGAGAAGGATCGTGCGGGAGTTGCCGGCCAAGGGGAGCACCAGAGACGACGGGGAAGCAAGAGGAAGAGGCGTCGGGCCTGGAGGAAGGTGTTGTCGGCCACTGGAGGCGGAGGAGAAGGCCGTCGGGCGCTCGAGAGATGAAGGCGGGGCCGACAGAGCGGGATCGGGAAGAGTCGTGCGCGGGATGCGGGTTGCTGTGGGTTGCGGGATTTAAAACCGGGGGAGGGGGGGGGGGTAGGTTTAGACCGGTCTTTAATTTAGGTATTTCTTTATTATTTGTATTATTATTATTGTTATTATTATTATCATCATTATTATGGAGGGGGGGGCTAGGTTTAGGTATTGGGTTTTTTTTTAAATGGGTTGTTACATTCTCCCCCACTTAGGAAGTTTCGTCCCGAAACTTTCCTGAGAACTCTCTGAATGAGACTAAACAACGAAATTTCAGATGACATATACTTCAAACAGAAGTTTGCAGATTAACGTATGAAAGCTAACCATGAAAGATACTGAAATAACAAGAAAGTCAACTTAGAGATGTACCGGGAATCAAGAGAGTAGTTGCGGGTATTTGCTGCGCATGTCAGACTCGAGTTCCCAAGTGTGCTCCTCAGACTTGCCGTGCACCCAAAGTACCTTCACCATCGGAATGGTTCTCTTGCGAAGCTTACGTTCTTGATATTCGACGATATTTGAAGGCTCGATCGGATAAGACAGATTGACTTCAGGAATCACTGGAACTTCTTCAAGAACACGATGAGGATCGTGGATATATTTTCGGAGCTGACTAACATGAAAGACATCATGGACACCGGCCAAAGAATCAGGTAGCTCCAGACGATAGGCAGATCCTCCAACACGCTCTGAGATGACATACGGTCCCACGAACCTCGGGCTGAGCTTATGGTGGCGACCGAACCGTTTCACCCCAGGAGTAGGAGAAACCTTCAGAAACACCTGATCACCTACGACAAACTCCAACGAACGGCGGCGCTGATTGGCATACTTTCTCTGTCTCTCAATGAAACGACTGAGCTGAAGACGAGTTTTCTTGGTGGCTTCTTCCATTTCCTGAAGCAACTCATGACCCAAAATCACCTTTTCACTGACTTCTGACCAGTAGAGCGGGGTCCTACAGCGTCGCCCGTACAGTGCTTTGAAGGGGGCCATCTTGAGGCTCTCCTGATAGCTGTTGTTGTAGGCGAATTCAACCAAGGGTAGATGCTCATCCCAAGCTCCCTTGTAGTCCATAATATAACACCGAAGCATGTCTTCAAGGATCTGATTGACCCTCTCGGTCTGTCTATCAGTCGTCGGATGGTAAGCGGTGCTTAGGTTGAGATCAGTGCCCATAGCTTGTTGAAATCCCTTCCAGAAGTGCGATACAAACCTCGAGTCACGATCAAAAACAATTCGCAAAGGAATCCCATGGAGTCTAACAATCTCTGAAACATAAATCCGGGCCATCTTCTCGGTGGAATGACCTTCCTTGTACGGGATGAAATGAGCCACTTTAGTCAAGCGGTCCACAATAACCTAAATCGCATCATGCCCTCTTGGAGTACGAGGCAATCCAGTGATGAAGTCCATAGAGATATCTTCCCACTTCCATTCAGGGATAGGCAGGGGCTGCAAAAGTTCACCAGGACGCTGGCGCTGAGCCTTCACCTTCTGACACGTCAAACATCGAGAGATGAAGCGTGCAATATAATTCTTCATGTCAGGCCACTACACGATCTGCTTCAGGTCATGATACATCTTGTTGTTTCCAGGATGAACAGATGTGCGGGACTCGTGAGCTTCTCGACAAATACTATCCAGCAACTCAGGGACATCTGGAATACAGAGTCGACCTCGGAAATGCAGAACATCATCAGGGATGGAGAAATCCGGAAGAGTCCCAAGTTCAACTTGCCGGCGAATGCGCTGAAGTGCGGGATCAGATGGCTGTAAATCCTTCACCTGCTCTACCCATAACGGACCAGAAACCCCTTCATGACCCTCGGGTGCGATGGATATGTCCATCCGGTCGAGGTCATCAATCAGGGCTGCAAGAATAGCTGACATGGGCGCACAAGCGACGACAGAAGCCTGCCGACTCAACGCATCTGCCGCGGAATTGGCCTTATCGGGAACATATGTGAGTTGCAAGTCATAGTCCGAAACAAACTCGAGCCAACGTCTCTGACGAAGATTGAGATCTTTCTGAACAAAAATGTACTTCAGGCTCTGATGGTCGGTGTAAAAGTGGCACTTCACACCATAGAGATAATGACGCCACAGCTTCAAGGCAAACACCACTGCAGCGAATTCCAGATCATGGGTGGGATAATTGCGCTCATGAATTTTCAACTGCCTCGACCCATAGGCAATAACACGATCATCCTGCATCAGAACGCAGCCTAAACCAACTCCAGAAGCATCAGTGTAGACTGAAAAGTCCAACCCATCTGACGGAAGAGCTAGCACTGGCGCGGAACATAGCCGCTGCTTCAACTCAGAAAAGGCATGCTCACACTGATATGTCCACTCAAATCTCGCATGCTTTTGAGTTAGCCTTGTCAGAGGAGCGACAAGGGAGGAGAAACCCTTGACGAAGCGCCAGTAATAACCAGCTAACTCAAGGAAATTACGGATCTCGGTGGGAGTAGTGGGCTGCTTCCAGTCCATCATTGCGGAGACTTTGGCGGGGTCAACAGATAGTCCATCCCCTGAAATGACATGTCCCAAAAAGGCAACACGATCCAGCCAGAACTCGCACTTCGCCAACTTGGCATAGAGTTGATGCTGACGTAGGGTGGAGAGAACATGTCTAAGATGAACTGCATGCTCTTCACGAGTCTTAGAGTAGACCAAGATATCATCTATGAAGACAATGACGAACTTGTCTAGAAACTCACTGAATGCACGGTTCATCATATCCATGAAACCAGATGTGGCGTTAGTTAACCCAAAGGACATCACCAAGAATTCAAAGTGTCCATATCGAGTCCGAAAGGCTGTCCTGGGGTTGTCAGATTCCTTGATCTTTAGCTGATGGTAACCCGTTCTGAGATCTATCTTGGAAAACACAGAGCTACCATTGAGCTGATCAAAAAGGTCATCCACGCGCGGGAGGGGATACTTATTCTTAATGGTAACCTTATTCAACTCCCGATAGTCGATACAAAGCCTCAAGGAACCATCCTTCTTCTTCACGAAGAGAACGGGGGCTCCCCAAGGAGACGAGCTGGGACGGATGTATCTACGCTCAAGCATCTCATCCAACTGCAATCTGAGCTCTTCCAACTCGCGAGGTGCCATATGGTAAGGAGCTTTAGATATGGGACGCGTTCCAGGCTCCACATCAATAGAGAACTCTACATCACGATCGGAGGCATTCCAGGCAACTCGGCAGGGAACACGTCAGGGAACTCGGAAACAATCGGGATAGACTCAAGTGGAGGGGTGACAGCGTCAGAAAGTGAAGCAAACACGAAACAAGCAAGACAACCCTGACTGAGAAGACGAGTGGCGCGCACAGCATGTATTACCTTCAGGTGGCTGCGGGTGGTCTGAACATGAACGCTGTAGTCCTTGTCGCCAATGCTGAGATTGACCCTCTTTGCCACGCAGTCCAGCTTTGCTCGATACGCGACCAACCAATTCATTCCCAGGATTACGTCGAATTCTGACATCTCCAGAACTATGAGATCGGCAAAAACTTGCAGTTCTCCAAGCAGGATCGGGCAATTGAGAATGCCTCTAGTTGAGATATGTAGATGTCCGGGTACAGAAATCTCGAATGGGACATCAAGTGTTGACGTAGGACAACTATGAAGGTCTACGATGTGGCGAGCAATAAAAGAGTGGGATGCCCCAGAATCGAATAGGATTTGCATCCACTTGTTCTTGACCCTAAACCTCCCTATAAATAAACATTACGGGCACGTTCAAGATTATTTGACACTAAGGCAGGTAATGAAAAGATGCAGGAAATTTAAAACTTTACATAAAACATACCAGAGATGACGGAGGTAGATGCGAGCGCCTCGCCCTGAGTCGTGACGTTCAGCACAGCCTTGCCCTTTTCTTGGGCACCAGAAATAGCCTGCAGAGGCTGAGCGGGAATCAGGCTTTCCCTCATGGGGCAGTCTAGCTTGAGGTGTCCAACCTGCCCGCACTTGAAACAAGCCCTTTGCCTACGACGACAGTCCTTCAGCTGGTGGCCCGGCTTCTTGCAGTACGTACAGACGGTGGTGGTAGAGGCAAGCGTCATCTGAGGCGGCGGGGCATGGATGTCCTTCTTTTGCTTCTTAAGGAGAGAACGACATACTTGGGCAGCATGACCTACCTTGTGACAGAAGACACACCTCCTTGGATCCGGAACAATGCTCCTGAGATGGAGCACTCTTACGCTTGGGGTCTAATGTTGCGACATTGCTGGTGCCATGCTGGACCTTCTTGACAGAATGATTCAACTCGATTGCTTCCACCTTCAAGGCGGCTCCCACAGTCTCCGCGTAGGTGGTGGCGTCATGGGCTACCACATGCTACTGGAGGTCATAACGGAGTCCCTTCACGAAACGGCTGATCCTTTTGGCTTCATCCGACACGAACTCTCCTGCAAGGAGGGATAGGCGGGAGAACTCTCTCGCATACTCGGTCACCGTCCTGCCGAACTGTTGAAGGGACAGGAACTTCTCAGCTAGCTTGTCCCGTTCCACAGAAGAGAGGAAGTTCTCCATAAGAGCATCCTTGAATTGTCCCCAAGTCAAGGTGGTAGAATCGGAGAGGCTGCGGCGCTGAAGCCACCAAGTGTAAGCATCCTCGGTCAGCTGATAGGCCGCAAGGAGAACCTTTTGGGTCTCGGGAATTCCAACATACTCAAAATGTTTCTCCATCTGGGAGATCCACTCAGTGACCACGAAGTAATCACGGTGGCCGTTGAAGGTAGGCGGATTCAGTCTTTTGAAAGCCAATGTATCTGTCATCGCTATAGGAGAAGCAGTCAGACTTGGCACGAGCGGGGCCTCCGAGGTGCCAGCAGGCAAGTCGGCTCCAGATCCAGGTGCAGGAGTGGTGGTGGTAACAGCTCCTCCAATCGTCCCTGCGCTGCCGGAACCAGAGCCTGGGTCAGGAGTTTGGCGTTCTCCCTCAAGACGAGTGACACGCTCCAGAAGCTGCCTCAAAAGCTGGGCAGTATCGTCTTTAGGGGCCTCCCTCGCAGCAGGGATAGTTTTATTCCTCTGCGATCGCTTAGGAGCCACTAAAAGAAGCATAAAAGAATTGAGTAAGAGAAACAGTCAGGCTAAGCATGACGGATCGATACTACAGGTTCTAGCATTCTATCACTATTGAATACATAAATCATGTAATAGTTACAGCATTTTCAGTGGACAACTCTAGGTGATAGCCATGCAAATGCAGATGCGACGATAGAATTGTGTGCGATAGAACTATGATTGTAAAATCCATGTGTGTACAATCGTCATCTGTTGCTCTTAGTTTAACACTTGTGCAATGAGTTATGATATGCATGCAATGTAATTATGCCTATAATGCATTCCTAAAAATATCCATGAATGTATACACATGCTATGTTAAGCGCCCATATCACTTAACATGTCATGCGTATTATGATTCTAATGTCACGCACTTGAAAATATTAAACCGCCCATACAATTTAATATTTGCAAGCGATGTTTATCCTAGTGAAAATTCATATGCATATAAATGTTAAGTTTGCCCATACTCCCTTAACATTTGCATGCATACTACTCATGTTTATGAGTGAGTGTGTGCGTGTTTCAGCCTCGAACAACAGACAATGATAGAGTGAGTGAAGTAATGATGCATGTATAAATATATATATTTTTTACATAGTAAAATTCAAAAATATGTAATATTTTCAAAATACTTTTTTTGTTAACCTCCCTCTGATACCAACTGTCACGACCCGTCTTGACAAGATCAGAGTGCGCTTCGGGCGGGTCGTGATGCCACAGGCATGCAGAGAAGAACCATGTCTGCTAAGGCGAAACCGGAAATCCTACAAATTAGTTTAAAATTTCATATTTTTAAAACAATGGTTTACTTGATTTTTAAAATGATGCGGAAGCCGCAAATTGGTGAATAAAACATTTTTTTATGCATGCATTTACTTTTATAAAAATGAAACTGCAGGAGTTGTATTGAAATTTACGAATGCATATAGTTACCAAAATTTCATAAGTAAAAATGTTCTAATACAATGCTTTACCCTAAAAGATGTCCACAATACGAGAGAAAATGTCTGATGATAACTAATACATGAATAATACAGTCCAATAGTAACTGAAGAAAATACATAGAACTTGTCGGTACATCAAACAAAATGAAACCTCCAAACAAAAGCTGAAGCTGGGTGGAGGAAACTCAGGAATTGGATGACGCAGTCACGAACCCTAAGACAAAATCCAAACAGAAGGAAAAATGTCTCAGAACATGAAGTTACATAATGATTCAAGCTAATAACTTACGCAAAAAGTAAGTAAAGAAAACTAGAGCTCAGTGAACTAGTCTTACATGTAGCAACCAGACAAGTAACCATGTCTAACAAGATTCTTTTACGTTAATAGCCTACTCCGGAGTTTAGCCTAGCTGCAATACCATAAACGATCTATATTGAAGGGTGAATGTGTTGTCAATTGGTGCACAGGATTCCAGTGTATAAATTGATGCAAGACTTATCAACGACGGTGCTTGCAATGGTCGACTAATGGTTTCTGTTACCAGTTAGTCGGGAGCTCGATTCAAGACGTCACACCAAAACAACACTCTTTCCTCAATATTTGCATATGGTAGTATGTGATTTCAGGGATTCAAGATTTAATAATGGCAAATTATTATTTTGACGATTGCAACAAGTCCAGTAATATAAATTTCATGTTTGCAAGTGAGAGAGATTTCTCTACTTGCCTCAAGGTCACGTCGAAAAACTAACGACAGCTAAGTGACGCGAGCAAGGTTAGAAGCTCGAGCTAAACCTGTTCAGGATCCACAAACGCATTTTAAATTGAATTAACAAGAGTTTTATACTTGCACATGCGTTGGATATTCGCATCATACCACAGGAGGGGGGGGGGGTGTAGAAATTTACCTCCCTCGAGAGTGAGGGGAGAAGTGGCTATCGCGAGAGATCGGGAATTTTGGCGGCGATTTGGAGGCGAAAATCCCAACATTGGAGCGATCCCACCACCTAAGTCCGATGAGCGGTACCGGAAATGCAAACAGAACTGAAATTAGTTGACTTTATGACAAACCCAAGGGGGACCGACAAAATTGCGTCAATCGGAGGGCGAAAATCATCCCAAAAATTAGGGCAAACAAAGAATGAGAGATTGATGAAATTTCTTACCCAAGGAGTCCAGATTTGGGCTCAGAAATCCACGAAAAGGGGTTTCGAGCGAAACCCTAGGAATCCTTCACGAAATCCAAGGCCGGAATGAGGGGGAGCTAGGGTTGCCGGAGAAGAAACGATTTCTTTGCCCTCATTGGCCGGAGAAGGAGGAGAGGAAGGGAGAAAGAGATTTCTGCCGGCCCTTCTTGGAAGCAGTCGTCCAAGAGAAGGATCGTGCGGGAGTTGCCGGCCAAGGGGAGCACCGGAGACGACGGGGAAGCAAGAAGAAGAGGCGCCGGGCCTGGAGGAAGGTGTTGCCGGCCACTGGAGGCGGAGGAGAAGGCCGCCGGGCACTCGAGAGATGAAGGCGGGGCCGACGGAGCGGGATCGGGAAGAGTCGTGCGCGGGATGCGGGTTGCTGCGGGTTGCGGGATTCTTGCGGGATTTAAAACCGGGGGAGGGGGGGGGGTAGGTTTAGACCGGTCTTTAATTTAGGTCTTTCTTTATTATTTGTATTATTATTGTTATTATTATTATTATCATTATTATGGGGGGGGTAGGTTTAGGTATTGGGTTTTTTTTAAATGGGTTGTTACATATGCCGAGCTGGAGTCGACTACCACAAACTGAACATCCTGGGTGGCTTGCCTCGGGAATTCTCCTAGAGTAACGGGGAGAGTGATCGTTCCCGTACAGGCACGCGTGCATTGTCGAAACTGTATAATGGTCCGGTTGCCGGTTCGAGGTGCTCTCGAGGGATCTTCATGCCGAGCTGTGCGGGTTCGAACAAGATGTCCACTGAGTAGCCGTTGTCAATTAGTACCCACCTGACCCTGAAGCATGGATTACCGATTCCCGCGCTGATGACGAGAGGATCTTGGTGCGGCGTGCGCACACCCTTCAAGTCTTCGTCCCCAAAGCTGATGACGGTATCCGCTAGTTGATTCGGGTCTTCCGGGCCCTTCTTATACTGAGTGATGGAGAGAACTTGGAAGGGAGAGCCGACGATGGTCTCGACCTCCCTGACCATTTTCCTGACCCCTTGCGCATCCTGGCGCGCTGGGGTCTGATCCTGCCCGAGTTGGTGTGGTGGGGGCCGATTGAGCGCTTGATTCTGTAAGTACCTCCCCAGATGTCTTTGTCGGATGAGGCGCTCTATTTCTTCCTTCAGTCAGGTGCAGTCCTCCGTGTTGTGCCCGTTCCCGCGGTGGAACTCGCAGTACTGTCTGGTCTCCTCAATTCGGGGGTAACGACTTAGGGCGTCGGAGCATGTTGGAGTCCTGAATGGTCATGAAAACCTACGTTCGAGCAGTATTTAACGAGGTGAACTCCCGGTGCTGGCTGGAGCCTTGATCCTGGCGATGATTGCTGCAGCGGTCGTCGTTCCGGCGGTGTGCCCGAGGCGTAGGTTCCGGTTCCCTCTTTTATTTGGAAGACCCTTCAAATTACTGGCGGTGGGCCTCGATAGCCTCGTCGGCCGCGATTTGTGCTTCGACCTGGTGAATGAGATCTGTGTAGCTTGGAACCGCCTCTCTCATAAGAGTGGAGTAGAATCCACTCGGTCGGAGCCCTCCAAGAAATACGTCGCGAAGAAGGTGTGGGTCGACTCCCGGGATTTGTCGTACCTCAGAAGTGAAGCAGCATAAGAACTCCTCGAGCGACTCTCCCTCGTTTTGGTGGATGCTGGAGAGGTAAGAGGGATCTCTGACGATCCATTGGTTGGCTATGAATTAGTCGATTAAGAGGCGGGTGAGCTCCCCGAAGTTGTTTATCGCCCCTTCTCGTAGGGAGTGGAACCACGTGCGTGTTTGCCCCTTCAGAGTTGCGGGGAATACTTGACACAACAGTTGATCAGACGCGTTGAAGAAACGCACGATCGTTTCGAAGTGATTTACGTATTCCAGGGGGTCTTCCACCCCGTCGAAAGCCTCAAAGTGCGGCAGCTTAAATCCGTGCGGAACGAGGTTTGCCAGGAATTGAGTGGCGAGCAGAGACCCGTGATGGAAGGGACGTTGAGCGTTCACAGGGCGGCGGCGCTCCTAGGCGTACTCCTCTTCGATCATGTCTCTGACCTCCTGGCCGGTGAGCCAGTGGTTGTCTTGTCGGACGTCCACATCCATCGAGCGTGGGTTGTGCGAGATGTCGGTCTGTGACTCTGGCCTTCGGGCGGCGTGCATGGAGCTCGTTTCATTGAAAAGTTCGTTAGCATGGGATCCTCGGGGCAGATCGCGTCTTGAGGCGGAGCATGCCCCTGTGCGACTACCGATCGCGCCTCATGCGCATCGGCTGCGTTGGGAGAATTGGACACTCCCAGGTCCCGCAGGAGGGTGATCACATCTGCCTGGCGCTCCTGCATTAATCGGAAATGCTCCTCCATTGAGTTGGTAGGGGCGGCGACAGCAGTCCCATTGGGCAGAGGAGCGTTGTTTGTAGGTGAGTTAGCCAAGGCTAATCTGGGGCGCTCCTCCGGGGCTGCGCCATTTGCATTGTGTGAACTTCTTCTTTCCATTGCTACTAGTAGGGGTGTTGCAACTTGTCAGAGGTTTTGTGAGCACTTTCCCACAGACGACGTCGAACTGTTGCGGGTCATCCGATTTTTCCCCGGTTCGAAGAATCGAACCGCCTTAGATTGGAATTGGACCGGGCGCGCAAGCAGTCAAAGAAAAATAGCAGCAAACGTCAGAAAGCCTTTTTTAACGTGGAAAACCCGGAAAAGGCTAAAAATCACGTGATTGGATCTGTGTTGAGCCAAAATCCACTATTTTGTTGGAGTTTACCAGAGTTTGGGATGATCTCTCGGAGGGTGACATATCACCTCTCAGCTACAAGCTTAAAGTACAAGAATGATGGAAATAAACTAAGTCTTTGGAGCCTCGATGGAAGCGCTCTGGTCTTGAAATTTTGCTAAGTACACGAAACCTTGATGAAAGCGTTCCGGCCTGAAAATTTGGCTAAGTCCACGGGATCTTGATGAAAACGCTCTTGCTGGAAATAGTGGCATGTCTTGAAGCTTGCTGAAGCATTTGTGCTTGAAGGGGAGTAGAGCGAATTCCTGAAAGGAGGATCGTCTCGTCGGAAAACCTCAGAGCGCTCTCTAGTCTCTAGAGTTGTTTGTCTTCAAATGAAGGTCTGAGGACATATTTATAGTTTTTTGGAGGAATATATTGGTAATTGCGTCGGGACGGAATTTGTGCTGGCGAATGACGTCGCTCTGTTTCGATCACCTGGATCACCAAATTTAGCGAAATGACGGAAGGGCCCCCCGAGTAGTTCGGGCGGAGCCCCCAACGGCGCGCGCGGTGCGCTGTCGCGCGGGAGGCGCGAGCGGGGTGCAGCCGCGCGGGCCGTCCATGCGTGCGCGCGCTGGGCGCGGGGCACGGTGGCGCCGTCTGTGCGTGCGCGAGGGTTTTGCTCGCCGCTCGGGTGCTTTCGGGCCTTGGGGGACCGCGGCGCGTCACACGCGTCTTGTCCAGTCGAGTTTGCTTTTCTCATGCGTCCTTGGTCCTAGTTCTTTCGATTTGGCTCAGAAATTTCAGGAGGAACCCTATCAATAATATTATTAGCACATTATAAAAAGAAGAAATCTTCTGCGAAAATCCACGAAAACATTTGGCCGTAATAAAATTGAATGTTAATTAGTCATAAAAGATACAAATTTTTGAATCATATCTAGGAACATTGATGCAATTAATGATAACATTATTGATTTTAAAATGCATATCCATGAATTTTTACAACTTGTAATTAAAAGAAGCACTAGTCCAAAACTAGAATGATAATTGATTATCAAAGGCTAATTGATAATACAATAGAGATGCATGTAATATTTCTGATAAAAATGAATTAATTAACAGTATCCAAAACTATCATGTCTTTTGTAAATTTTTCTTAAAATCCGGCTTCTAGCAAGTCTGAACGCATCCTGATAGTTAGTGTACCATGGACAACCTTTACATGCCCTCTTGGACACTATGAATGGTTAGTCATGTCATTCGGCCTAAAAATGCCCCAAACATATTCCAGTGAAAAATAGATGATATTTTCAACAAATACCGAACCTTTACCAGCGTATACATTGATGACATACCTTTGCACTCTAAAACTAAAGACGAGCGCATTAGCCGTTTTAAGATTGTCCTAGCTGAATTTCTCAAGCATGTTTTAGTTATTAGCACTAAAACTCCCAATTTTTTCGGCACATATAGAATTTTTTGGCGTTGAGTTAGGCAAAGGGTGAGATCAAGCTACATCCACACATTAGTGCAAAGGTATTAGCTTTTCCTCCTATTTGCACCATTAAGCAACTCCACAAAGATATTAGCTAAGGCACCGTTTGGGGGGACTTATTTTCACCGGTCAAGCTGTTGCGACCGCATGAACCGGGCCTTAATTAAGTCCCGGTTCATGCGGTCGCAACCGCTTGACCGGTGAAAATAAATCCCCCCAAACGGAGCCTAAGTCAAGTTTTCTACATATCTCATATCAAAATAAATGAAAACTTACAAAGATCCCCAAATATTAGAGGTTTCTTTTCAGAGCAAGTGATGGAATTCCAATAGAAACTTCAATGTTAAGCATGCTTTGGATGAGTTACCTCTTGAGAAGTACACATAGACCCACATGTGAAAAATGATAAAACCATGTAGTTCAACATAGTATGAACTCGGCTGAACTAAAATGGACAATCCCCAAATATTACAAATCGCAGTGGATGCAACCGTAGTGAATTTTTTTTTTCTTTTGGGAGAGGTGCTATTACGGAGGGCGGGCATTGACGTCGACTTACGAGAGGCATAATGTGACATCAATTATCTTTATTTCAACATTTATATTTCACATGTTTGAATTTCTGCCTTATTACGGTAATGCCATTGTATGGGTTTATGTACCCTAAACTATCTTCATTTACATCTTATCTTGGATGAACAGAAGTTTGAGAATCTAGGGCTGGCCAAAATCATTTTCTTGGAATTTTATCTTCCTCCTACTCTGAATGGAACCCTAGAAATCCCCACTAGGTTACCTGCGCCTTTTCGAGCTTTCCCTATTAACTACTCCAGTCAAACATGCATTCCTGTAAAATCACAAATAAACACTCAGCCAATCATAAAAATCCTAAATAAAAATTTATTTTTATTACTTGCTCAGTTAATCATAGCCTCATTGCAAATTCATGAGCCATCTGTTCTTCTCAGTGTCATAGTTTGAGACTGCTAAAGTTTTTTTGCAGGTCCCAAAGAGCTTCCTTTTACAGATTCTTGGCAACGACCGCGTTACGAACTTCGTAATCCAGGAAATAGTTAGCGTTTCCATCAACGATTACGCAAAAAAGGTGTTGCCTTTCGCCCTGTTGAATAATAACATAATGAAAAACCTTGATAAATTTATATATAGCTTTCCTTTCAGGAAAATGTGAAGGTAAAAAACCAGGTTAAGACAGCCCAGACCGCTGAAGAGTTAAAAGCAGCGTTTCTTCCTGGGAGTGAGTTTGGATTTAATGCTACCATAGAGATTGAGAGTTTAGACTCTGAGATAGCAAGCTCTTAATCCTTTCCCTATTTTCAAATTGGTTTGTGTTTGTAATATTTTGTCTTCCTTTTTTCAAATTTCTATGTATTTTTCTTCATTCTTCTCAACTTCTTTGTCGGGTTTCTCTTTAAACTCGAGGTCATTAGCCCCGTAATATAAGAGAAGATTGCGTGTTAGCATATTTAGACGGCGGGTTAGAGGTGGGCACGGGTTGATTTGTTTCCAAACCGGTCAGGAGTCGCAATTTGGACCGAACCGAACATTTAAGGTGCCAATTAGCAAAACCAAAATGGATTCGGCTTGATTTTTTATTAGTTAAATTCTTATATATTTTTGTGAAATTTATCTTTTGGATAGTTTACCGGGACGGTGGGATGTCCCATGTGCGACAACACAACAACACTCAAGCTTTTGTCCCACTATAGTGGGGTTGGCTATATGGATCCTTTGTCGCTATTGTTCCCTATCTTTAGTCATAATCTCACTAATGCCTTATTACATTGTGGTGGGATCTCCCATGTATGAATGCTAAATTATAGGTTGCACTCCTCTATCTTCTATCTTTTGAAATTAGAAAAACCTCATCTTTAAGTTTACATTGAGGTGCAAACTGTGATTATGCTAACTCACCGAGGAGATTCGTGTTATTAATAGTTTATCTTATTTTAAAGACTATATAAACTCAGTTGTAAGGTTTAGGCTCCGTTTGGGGGGACTTATTTTCACCGGTCAAGCGGTTATGACCGCATGAACCGGACTTTAATTAACCGGTCAAGCGGTTACGACCGCATGAACCGGACCTTAATTAAGGTCCGGTTCATGCCGTCGTAACCGTTTGACCGGTGAAAATAAGTCCCCTCAAACGGAGCCTTAGGCTTGCAGTTGATTGTTGTCTCTCTCTTTGCTTCTCCTTGACCTTAGTTCTCTATTTCTCCAATGTGAATATCTTTGATGTTGGCTGTGTGCATAATCCTATTTTCTTATTGAATCATGTGTGCTGTGTGATATGGGTTTCTTTCTTTCTTTGCTTATGAAGAATTAGGCTCCATTTGGTTCGGCGGTGGCGGGTGGATCCGGCGGGTGGAAACGGAGTGTTCGAACTGGAGGGGGGAGGTGGCTGCTCCAAACGGAACTTTTTGGGGCGTTTCTCAAGGCGGGCGGGTGGAAACGGAGCAAACGTTGCCGGAGGTTCATTTGTTTACCCTCCTTTCGGCGGCGTTTGCCCAAAACGGAGCAGTGAAACGCCCAAACAAATAGAGACTTGGTATAATTGAATTTGGCGTGGGATTGTTGAACCCACAATCCCTCTTCATGAGGTTAGACCTTGACCCTAAATCATAAAGGTCAGTTCGGTTGGACGGAATTGGGGTCTTAAAATTAAAATTGGAGTTTCATTTTTATTGTAGATGAGTCTTCGACTTCGAAACCTGACTGACCGAACAGACCCTAAAAGTATTCAAGTTAGTCGCCAATCTCATGAAGATCCAATCTGATTATAATATTGGTTGTTGTTGTTGTTGATAAATCCATACTTTGCCCTAGTTGAGATCATACATGGATTGATCTATCATGTGAACCCTACGATTTTCTGCCTTGACCAGTATACGAGTTGCTGAATCATAACGATCGGCGTTTTTGAAATTGTGTCACGAGAATTAGTAGTTAGATGCGTAAAATTTTTGACCAATAGTTAGGCTCTAGTGCATATATCAACTTTATTGAATACACAAATAAGAATTTATTTTTCTCAAAATTATTATTATTATGTGCATGCATTCATTTCAATGGATGGGTAGCTAATGGTGGTATTTCCATGTGAACACCATTAGTTGCAATTAAATGTGGCCAACATGACAGCCTAAGCATATGGTAATAGGAACAATAATTAAGGGGGACCATCCCACTTGTATGAAATAGGGATGGCTCATGAAAACATTCTCTTGGTTATTGCGATATTTGAAATGCGGCGGTTAATGCGATATTTGAAACGTGACGGCGACATGCTTGGATCTACGAATGGTGGTGTCTATGCTGACCTAAACTTAACTAAATACACTGAGGTACACTTAAATATGCTTATGTATGCACATTTTTAGGGTGTTGATATTCGCAGACCAATTATGACTATATGTACTCCTTATATTCAAAACTTAAAACAATTTTTAACCCCCCAAAAATCCTAAATGTACCCCCACACAACCCTCACCTGCTTTTCTCGCTCACGATGCCCAATCGAGCGGCTCATTTTTCGCCTATTTTGCACGACACCGTCGGCGCGCCTCCTCTCCAGATTCTCGCCGGTTAGCCACCTCTTGTGGTAAGATTCCGGCGGACGGGATTTACAACAAGATGAAAAACTAATTGAAGAAATCTAGAATTTAACATTCATTCAACAAGAAGAAATTACAGCAAAAGCAGGACAGTCTCGAGGATGGAATCCTGAGGAGATGTCCTTAACAAAAGAGAGGCACTATGGCGATCTCAACTATCTCAACGAAAGTTCACACAACTAAACAATTAACTAACATGCATACAAAATTCCTTCCCGCTTACTTATACTCTTGACAACATTGTAAAAGACAAAACTACCCCCAAACATAAAAGAAATAACATTCCCAATTCCCGCTCCCATTCAACCAAAGAGAGTGTCGCCCAGATCGTAACATTGCCCTCCTCTTCACCATTTCTTTGTCCTCAAGGAACCTGGTGAGGCCATTTTTGACGCAGCATGTAAAGATCTTCCCAAGTAGCTTCTTCCGCTGTTCCATTGGCCCATTGAACCAGGAGCTGCGTCAACATTTTGCCATCCCTCTGTAGTATGCGACGATTCAGAATCTTGGGGGGTTCAAGCAACAAATTCCCCTCAGGTGTAACTGAGTTAGGTAGAGAATTATTTGAGATGGTGCTTCTCCTTTGTACTCTCTCATCTGAGAGATATGGAAGGTAGGATGAATTTTAGCATCCTCCAGCAGTTTCAGCTTATAAGCAACCTTCCCCACACGTTCTATTACTTGGAATGATCCAAAAAAATTAGGTGACATTTTGTGAAACCCATGAGATCTAAGACTCAGTTGTTTATAAGGTTGGATACGCACAAAGGCCCAAGCCCCTGTTTCCAAAGTCCTTTCTCTCCTCTTCCGATCCGCCAGTATTTTCATTCGGTTTTGCGCCCTATGTAAGTTGAACTTTAAAATTTAGATTACCCGCTCCCGTGCAGACGTGGAACGATCTACCTGCTCTTGAACAATCGAACCCTCGATATATGGAGAGTGGATCGCCAGCTCTTGGCCATAAACCACCTCATAAGGCGTCATTTTGATCGCGTCGTGAAAAGAGGTGTTGTACCACCATTCAGCTAGAGATAGCCAATTCACCCATTCACGATGTCTCTCAAAACACATACACCTTAGGTAAGCTTCAATACAATGGTTGACGACCTCCGTCTGGCCGTCTGTTTGGGGATGATACGTCGTCGACATATTCAGCTTCACCTGAAGAACACGAAAGAGTTACTGCCATAATGAACTTAAGAAAATTGTGTCTCTGTCACTTATGATTTATTTAGGCAGATCATGTAATCACACAATGGTGTTCAGTAAAGCTATGGCCACTTTCTCTCCGGTGTACGGGTGAGTGATGGCCGCAAAATGTGACTATTTGCTCAACCTGTCCACCACCATCAAGATTGTCGTCTTGCCGAGCAGTTTGGATAAACGTTTTTGCTGACTTGGAGTCACTATTTTCTGCTCAAGCACGAATCGTAAACTTTGATGGTTCGTTCTTATAATGAATTGGCTTCCCACCAAATGATGTCGCCAGTGTTGAATTGCCATCACCAAAGCTAACAATTCCTTATCATATACTGATAATGCAGTGTTCTTTGGACCTAAGTGTAAGAGATATGCAGAGAGGCTTCTTTTATTTTTTCATTCACCTTTTCTTACTCAGTTCTGTAAATATTTATATTACATCATATTGTACAGTGCCTATTATTATTACACTGCTTAACATTGTTTTTGGGTTGGGCTTTCCACTATAGCAACATTTACAAGACACAAAGCATATTACATTATTTGCCCTTTATGGGCTTACACCTTATAGCTACATTTATATAACAGACACTCTTCTCGCATTCTGCTTGAGGTTTACTTCTTCCATCATTCCCCCTTTTAAGCTCTAGGGTTTTGTGTTGAATGCGAGAGCGCGAATCTTCAAATCTTCCTTGTGCAAATGGTTTCATCATCAGATATGCTAATTGATCGTCGGATCTGCAATATTTTAAAATGATTTCATTTGAGTCCACCAGTTGACGGATAAAATGGTATTTCAGATCTATATGTTTTGTTCGTTGATGTTGCACAGGGTTTTCTGCAATTGAAATTGCTGATTAATTATCACAATATAAGTATATAGCTTCCTTGCTTGCTGCGATCTCTTTTCTCAGTTCTTTTCCGACTTCGATTTCTTTTCTCATTTCTTTCTTTGCTTCAATCTCGGTGAGTCTTTTATTTTCTGCAATTTGAGTGACCATTGTGAGTTCCTGGAGCATACGTTGAAGCCAGATGGCTTCCGTTGCTGCATGCGCAATGGCTACATACTCTGCTTCAGCGGAAGATAATGCTACTGATTTCTATTGCTTAGTACTCCAAGTAATTAGCTTTGAGCCATGGAATAAAAGGTAACCACTTGTACTTGTGCGATCATCTAAGCTTTCTACCCAATCACTGTCACAGTAACCTGCTATTATGTTTCTCTGATCTCGATTATAGACTAGTCCCATGTTTGTAGTACATTTCAAATATCGGAAAATGCATTTTACTGCTATCATATGCATATGTGAAGGATTACTAATAAAACGTGACACTATATTTACTGCATTATGTATATTTGGTCGAGTTGCAGTAAGATACACTAATGTGCCTACCATTTTTCGGTATAAGGTAGCATCAGTAGCTTGAGATCCATCCCGTTTCATTAATTTGTTGTATGTCACCATGGGAGTTTTGACCAGTTTTGCTTCCAGCATATTGAAGCATTTCAATAAATCCAAACTATATTTTTCTTGATACAAACAAGTATAGTCTGGTTGTTGCACAATTTGTAATCCTAGGAAATATTTCATTATTCCTAGGTCTGACATGTCAAACTTTTGTTGCATCTATTCTTTAAACTCTTGTACTATTTCATTATTTGTACCAGCATATATCATGTCATCTACATAGATGGCTAGAAATATCCGATGGTCACAATTGTACCTCTTGCAATACAATGCTGGTTCAGATGGACATTTTTGGAAACCTTCTTGTTGTAGATACTTGTCAAGTTGATGATTCCAGGAGTGTGGGGCTTGTTTCAAGCCATAAAGAGTCTTTCTTAGTTTACACACTTTCATTTCTTCACTTGGTTTTATGAAACCTTGTGGTTGAGATACATACACTTCTTCAGTTATATCTCCATTTAAAAATGTTGATTTTATATCTAACTGATAGACTGGTTGTTGATATTGCAGGGCAAGAGCAAGAAATATACGCACAGTTTCTATTCTGGTAACATGAGCATAGGTTTCAGTGTAATCTCTACCTGGAATTTGTGCATAGCCTTTTGCCACTATTCAGGCTTTATACTTTGCTATGTTTCCAGCTTCATTATATTTTAGTTTATATAACCACTTTAAGCCAATGATTTCTTTATCCATCGGCTTATCCACTAAGTCCCAAGTATGATACTTTTCTATCATCTTCATCTTTTGTCTCATTGCTTCTATCCACTGTGGGTTTTGTTGTGCTTCTTCAAAGGAATGTGGTTCTGTTACCATACAAGCCACAAACTGTTGAGCATATAAATCTTCAACTTTTCTATATTTCTTTGGGGGAGTTGATGAATCAAATGAATCAATAACTCATTGAGAGATGGGACTTAAAATTCTTAAAGGTGAACTATCACTGGATGGTTGAGGTTGTTGCTCCTCTTCATTGGTTGTAGCATCATCCTCAATAACCGTGGGTACCCTTGAAGATTCTTGATTCTGATCCCCCTTGAAGTTCCAATTCCATGCTTTATCTTCATGACATATGACATTTCTTGAAATGATGATACGTTTAGTAATTGGATTTAATAATTTATAAGCCTTTGATTCTTGACTGTACCCAACCAAAATACACGGCTCACTCTTAGCTTCAAGTTTATCTCATTTGAAACTTGGTATATAAGTATACACAATAGAACCAAAAATTCTTAAGTGACCCACAAACGGTTTTCTTTTATACCACATTTCAAATGGGGTACTATTCTTCAAAGCTTTTGTAGGAGCCCCGTTTAATATATATACTGAACAATTTACTGTTTCGGCCCAGAATTCCTTTGGTAGTTGTTTTGCTATCATCATAGTACGTGCCATTTCAAGAATTGTCCTATTTCTTCTTTCAACAACACCATTTTGTTGTGGTTTCATAGGAGTGGTAAGCTGTCTGTGTATGCCATGAGTTTGACAGAATGTGATGAATTCATTGTTTAGAAATTCACCACCTCTATCACTTCGTATTGTTTTTATTTGGAAATTAGTTTGTTTCTCCACCAGAACTTTAAAAACTTTAAAATACTTATATACTTCTAATTTTTGCTTCATGAAGTATATCCATTGTATTCGTGAGTAATCATCTACCATGAGTAAAAAGTAAATGTTACCTGATATTGATGGAGTTTTTGTTGGGCCCATACATCCATATGAATAAGTTTTAATGGTTTAGTGGCTCTCCAGGTTGAGTATTGAGGAACTTCATGTTGACTTTGCTTACCTTGTGTACAATCTACACATAAGTCTGTACTTGGGGATATTGATGGGAGTCCTCTCACAAGTGAATGGTTTTCCAACTTGTGTAGATCTGCCATATTAAGATGTTCATATCTTTTATGCCAAAGACTTGACAGTTTACACTCCTCTTTAGAGATATAAGACATATGATGTCTCATAACACATGGAAATTTTTTATTTTGTGCCATGTTAACTGTCATAATTATATGTTGAGAAGAGACATCAATAATCTGACACTGATTATTTTTAAAGATGACTTCATTCCCAGTTTGAATAAGTTCTCCAATACTGAGTAGATTATGCTGTAACTACGGTACATAGAGCACATTTGTGATTGTTTTGGGTATACCTTGAAAATTGCATACAGTCACATCTCCTTGACCTTTAATTTTCATTGTATTGCCATTACCAATCATAACATCAGCTTTGGTAACTGTATTCAGATGCTGAAATATTGCCTGATTATTACACATATGATTAGTACATCCACTATCAAGCAACCACAAATCATTAGCCTGTTGACTGTTCACTGCATGCTACTCCTTCTCATATTCTTCATGTTCTACATAAAACATTTGCTCAAGTGGATCAGCCTCTGAAAGTGATGACTCTGAAATCTGAGCTCCTCTATTTTTATACCAGCAGTCTTTATCTAAATGATTTGCACGTTTACATGTTTTAAATTTGTAAAAACATGTTTTCATATCATGATTGGTTCTTTTACAAAGTACACAATATTGTTTAGTATTACCAGATTCATGTATATGCTCCTTATCTTCTTTTCCTTCTCTAAGCTCATAGCATCTGCCTCTTCCTCTAGTTCTACCTCTAACTGAACCTCTATTTCCTTTTTGTGAAGGCTGATACTTGTCCATTGGATTTAAAGATACTTTGTTATCCCTCTTTGTTATATATTTGGTTTGCAGAGCTTGCTCGGAAGTGAAATTATCATTATCATTAAATCTTTCTTCATGGGCTAAAAGTGTGCCTCTAAGCTCTATCAATGAGTAATGCTTTAAATCCTTGGATTCTTCTATAGCAGCTACAACATAATTATATTTCTTAGGTAATCGACGCAAAACCTTTGCAACAATCTTTTGCTCTTCTATCACATCACCATATGAACGAATGTCATTAACCATCACATGAATTCATGAAAAATAGGATGACATGCCCTCCCCTTGCTTCATGTGCATGTTCTCAAATTCGATCCAAGCGGCCTGTAATTTGAGAACTATAGTCTTTTCATTACCTTTATATTCGGTTTTTGAAGTTTCCCAAGCTTGCTGTGCTGTTTCAGCTGCAATTATACATGGAAATATCACTTTACTGACACCTTACTGAATATTCAGAAGTGTCTTTGCATCCTTTTTCAAATTATCATGGTATTCTTTGACTGCTGTAGCTTCCCAAGCAGTTAAAGGATGTTTCTCAGTGGGTTTTGAAAAACCATCAGTTACAAGGGTCCATAGACTTTGTGATTGAAACAAAGTTTTCATTTGTACTTGCCAAAGTGCATAATCATCTCCATCAAAGATAGGTACACCAGTTTGAGAATAAGTAAAAAGAGTCGTGGAAGTTGAGGGAGTATTAGCCATATGATGAGTAACACGAACTAAGCAAGAACTTCACCTTATGAAACACACTATGTGTGCTGCTTTATGATAGCTTTGTGCTGCTTTATGATAGCTCTTCACTCTGATGGCTAGCAAACACTCCTTATAACCTGCCTCTGATACCATCTGTAAGAGATATGTAGAGAGGCTTCTTCTATTTTTTTCACTCACCTCTTATTACTCAGTTCTGTAGATATATATATTACATCATACTGTACGGTGCCTATTATTATTACACCGCTTAACATTGTTTTTGGGCTGGGCTTTCCACTACAGCAACATTTACAAGACACAAAGCATATTACATTATTTGCCCTTTATGGGCTTACACTTTATAGCTATATTTATATAGCAGACACTCTTCTCGCATTCCGCTTGAGGTTAACTTCTTCCATCACTAAGGCCTTACTATAATATGCTAAAGGTCTGCCCTCTTGCATTAAAACTTCTACTACCCCTTCATCTGAGGCATCTGTCTCCAAAGTGTATGGATTAGAAAAATTTGGCAAGCTGAGCACAGGAGACTCAATTACCGCCCGTTTTAACCTGTTAAACGCATCAGCAGCTTCCTGTGTCCAATGTAAGGACTTAGACTTGAGTAAATTGGTAAGTGGCCTAGCCAAGCTCCCATAGTGTCGTATAAACGCCTGTAATTCCCCCGTCAAACCCAGAAATCCTCGTAATTTTTTGAGAGTAGTAGGAACCGTCCATTTCAACATTGCCTCGATCTTCCCTGGATCAGTGGACACCCCTTTTGTCGACATCAAGTGTCCTAAGTAGTGCACCTGCAATAGTCCAAAGGAACACTTTGATTTTTTTTTTACAAATAGTTTTTGAGATCTCAATACCTGGAAAGTAAAGCCCAAATGTTGTAAATGCTACCCCTAAGTTCGACTAAACACCAATATGTCATCAAAAACACTAATATGTATTTTTGTAATTATTCCTGGAAGAGGTGATTCACGAGCCCTTGGAATGTGGAGGGAGCATTAGTAAGCCCAAAGGGCATTACCAGGAACTCATAATGGCCATGATGAGTTCTAAAGGTAGTTTTTTATACATTTTCTGACGCCATTTTACACCCGGTGATATACAACCCTCAAATCTAACTTTGAAAAAATGTTGCACCAAGCAATTCATCAATAAGCTCCTCGCTTATGGGTATACGGAATTTGTCTTTAATGGTGTAAGAACTTAGCTTCCGATAATCTACACATAATTGTCAAGAGCCTCCAAGCATTTCTTGCACCAAACGTTCAATCTCATTTTTTACCTTATATTTACCTCCACTTTCTCTTCTGTGAGAGGAATGTGATGTTTAAAACCTCTGACTCGAGGTAACCCTCGTGCCTCTGAAAAGATATCAATAGGACCCAGATGGAAGATTATCAAATGATGGTGGAGGGGCAGCAGTAGCCTGTTGATCAACTAGGCATTCTTGGACTTGGCAAATAGCCATCAACTAGAGCTGAGCTGGTTTGGTCAAGACTTTATCAATTTGTCTGCTTTTCAACCATGCTCCAGCCTCATTACTAGAGCCCCTCAGTGATACCTTTTTGCCTTGATAATTAAATTCCATTTTCAAGTTTTGGAAATCCCATTGAACTACCCCCCAGGGTTACTAGTCATTGCACACATAACACTGTACAACACCGTATTCGTTGAGTGGATCCCTCTGGCAGGTTAAAGGCTTTGTGGAACATTTAGGTCCAAGAAGGACAAAGTGGGCGAGTGGAGTCATCCGGATCAACACTCGCCCAGGGGGAGCGGAAGTGTTCCTGCCCATAACAGGCGGTAGGGCTCTCACCCATATAGGCGAGTGGCTTTCTGATCCCGCAACCACCCTTTTTGGGGAGCCGCGGAGGCGAGTGCCTGGTTTACCCAGCACTCGCCACTTTAGGCAAGTGGTGCCTTCATGGACCACTCACCCAGTGGGGTCCAGAGGCAGAATTTCCTGGATGCCCTTGAAGGGCTGAAAATAGCCTTCCAGGACAGCGAAGCTACGCTGTTGATAGATCCAATTGGGCTGCATATAGTAATTCTGAACAGCGGAGTTGAGCTGTTGGCAGACCATTTTTAGAAATCTATAAATATACCTAAAGGGTACCTCTAGAAGCAGGTTTTTAATTTTTCTCATTCTCTGGTCTTCTAACGCTTTCTGAGGTACCTTTAGCTCAGCACTGGCTAAGGAGGGGAAGCACTATAAGATGTTCTAGGTGTGTGGTGGGATCTCCGTGCTGGAGCCTTGGGTCAATTTTGAGTTCTAAGTCTTCGGTCATTCAAGCTTGCTAGGAGAAGTAAGTGTGCGTTCACCCCTTTTTTTAAGGGTCCGATCTCCACAGAAGCCGGTTCTCGGTTTCAACATTTTGGTAGGATGAGCGTGGAGAGTGACCAGCACAGAAAATCCTCAAGCAAATTCAATGAATTTAGGCGAAGGATAAGGATCTGACCAGGCCGACTCGCCACCTCCCCCCTCTCGCCACACTTGGAATGTTCGAAGACTCCAAGCAAGAAGTCCAGAACCTCGTCATGTTCGCACTCAGGGCTCGCGACGAGTGTTCGACACCCGCCTCCCCAGTGCTCGCCGCCCCAGCTCTGGGAGAGAATGCTCTGGTTAGGCGACCTGGTAAGGAAGTTATGGCAGAAGGCAGTGATCGAGATCTCCTGGGGAGAGCCATGTTCCCTAGCTCGGTGAGTGCGGGAAGGACTGGTGAGGTGGATGCGCGAGATCGTCCAGCTCGCCTCGCGAGTGGAGAGAGCCCTTTCAGAGATCTGTTCGCTTTCTCTTCAGTTCCGGAGGGGTTCCGCGAGCCTGAGATGTCTTACTACACCAGAAGGGGTGACCCGATCCAGCAGACCTAGTGATTTGAGGATGTGGTCTCGATCAAGCAGATGTCAGATGCCTTCAAGTGTTGTCTCTTCGCCATAACTCTCAATGTACAACCTCGTATTCACTGAGTGGGTCCCTCTGGTTGGTTCAAGGCTTTGCGGAACATTTAGGTCCAAGAAGGCCAAAGTGGGCGAGTGGTGTCATCCGGATAAACACTAGCCCAGGGGGAGCAGAAGTGTTCCCGCCCATAAGAGGCGGGAGGGCTCTCACCCATGTAGGCAAGTGGCTTTCTGATCCCGCAACCACCCTTTTTGAGGAGCCGCAGAGACGAGTGCCTGGTTTACCCAGCACTCGCCCCTTTAGACGAGTGGTGCCTTTATGGACCACTCGCCCAGTGGGTCCAGAGGCAGAATTTGTTGGGTCCGGCGTTCCTTCACTTGACCCGTGGCGCTCTGCTACTTATATAAAAAAATTAAATAGCGCCCTCTCCAACAGTCCGGGCTTTTGGTGCAGTTGGGTATGCGCTTGATCCTTCAATTGGTATCATAGGAGGTCACGGGTTCAAGACCGGGGGGCGCTATTAAATCCTGATTTTTCCCTTCTACCTGTGTGGATCCGGTGGGTCAAGAAACCGTGGACATGTGGTAACCACACCTCTGAGCCGTGTGGGCCATGTGGTAACCCCACCTCTGAGCCGACGGGTTGTGCTGGACGCCGGGGGGGATTGTTGGGTCCGGCGTTCCTTCACTTGACTCGTGGCGTTCTGCTACTTATATAAAAAATTAAGTAGCGCTCTCTCCAACAGTCCGGGCTTTTGGTGTAGTTGGGTATGCGCTTGATCCTTCAGAATTGCTTGAATGCCCTTGAATGGCTGAAAATAGCTTTCCAGGACAACGGAGCTACGTTATTGGCAGATCCAATTGGGCTACATATAGTAATTCTGAACAGTGGAGTTGAGCTGTTGGCAGACCATTTTCAGAAATCTATAAATAGACCTAAAGGGTACCTCTGGAAGCAGGTTT